>CAUYON010080651.1:0-13007 GCA_963573935.1 Arctocebus calabarensis | reverse complement strand
TGGATGTGGAGAAAAGGGAACACTTCTACATTGCTGGTGGGAATGCAAACTAATATATTCCTTTTGGAAGGATGTTTGGAGAATACTTAGAGATCTAAAAATAGATCTGCCATTTGATCCTATAATTCCTTTACTAGATATATATCCGAAGACCAAAAATCACATCATGATAAAGATAGCTGTACCAGAATGTTTATTGCAGTCCAATTCATAATTGCTAAGTCGTGGAAGAAGCCCAAGTGCCCATTGACCCATGAATGGATTAATAAATTGTGGTACTTGTATAGCATGGAATACTATGCAGCCTTAAAGAAAGACAGAGACTTTACCTCTTTCATGTTTACATGGATGGAGCTGGAACATACTCTTCTTAGCAAAGTATCTCAAGAATGAAAGGAAAAGTATCCAATGTACTCAGCCCTACTATGAAGCTAATTTATAGGTTTTATACGAAGGCTCTAATCCAACTGTAGCACAAGAATATGGGGAAAGGGGCAAGGGAAGGGAGGAGAGGGAGAAAGCTGGGGTGGAGGAAGGGTAATTGGTGGGGCCACACCTATGGTGCATCTTAGAAGGGTACAGGCGAACCTTACTAAATGCAGAATACAAATGTTTTCACATAGTAATTAAAAGGCCATGAAGGCTATGTTAAACAGTTTGATGAAAATATTTCAGATTGTATATGAAGTCAGCACATTGTGCCCCAGGACTGCCCTAATGTACATAATTATGATTTAATAATAAATATAAATTTAAAAAAATAATTAAGAAATACAAATGAAGGTAATACCTGTCCTAGCTCAGTTCTATAAAGCATGGTCTAAGTTCTAATCTGTTATGTAAATGTAAACCACAATTTTAAGATCTGATCAACTTTTAATTGCAGTAATATTATTTAGTCATTGATAATTCAGTAGAGCATAAAAAGCTAAACTTCCTAGCACTGATTCGCGTACTTGAAGTGCCATCTTACTATACCCAAAAAAGAAGCAACAAGATTGCAAACCTTATTGTGTCTTCTAGGAGGGAGAAATGTGGCAGAAAATTTGAATTTACTAAAGAACATCCGCAAAAGATCACAACTTAAGGCTCAGCGCCTGTAGCTCAGCAGCTAGGGCACCAGCCACATACACCAGAGCTGGTGGGTTCAAATCCAGCTCAGGCCTGCCAAACAACAATGACAACTACAGCCAGAAAATAGCTGGGCGTTGTGGCAGGTGCCTGTGGTCCGCCTCCTACTTGGGAGGCTAAGGCAAGAGAATCACTGAAGCCCAAGAGTTGGAGGTTGCTGTGAGCTATGATGTCACAGTACTCCACCAGAACAACAGCTTGAGACTCTGTCCCCCCCCCAAAAAAAGATCATAACTGAATATTAATATTTTTACACCTCCCCCAAACTTTAAGAAATTGTACTTTGACATTCATAAATGAAAAATGTTGTAGGAATTGAAAATAATATTCTCCTTCTCTTTCCCATCTCTGTGTTATTCTAGAAATAGCAAACAGCATGAAAATAGGAGGCAGATACAAAGAAGGACAGAGAGAAGTGGGAATAATGTTGATGGCTCAGGGAAGAGCTTTGGAAGTTATTATGTAGTAAAGACTTAAGGTAATGATAAAAATAAAATCAATGAATCTTGACTAGCCCTATGTCTGTTCACATTGTTTAGCTTTTGAATGTCAGTAATTTCTGCTTTTAAAAGAAAGTGTTCAGCTCATTCCAAGATCTACAATGCTGATTTTGTATGACAACAACCTGAAGTGCTACAATGTCTTGGATTATATGTTCCACGTTCGTTAAAATGATGATTTGCTCTGCAATATGATTTGTTCTTAGGATTCTGGAGAATAAACTAGAGAATTCATACTTTCCAATTCTCAATGAACTCTTCTCCATGTTTCGTTGTCCTAGAGGGACTGAGGTGCAGAATCATTTACTTACATAATTAGGCAATTTGTTATTTTTGAGGCTTTACTATCTAAGGTATGACCATCTTACATCACAAATTATTTCCAATTAGAAGCTAGTGTTGCTGGGGCAGTGGCTCACGCCTGTAATCCTAGCACTCTGAGAAGCTGAACTGGGAGGATTGCTTGAGCTCAAAAGCCTAAGTAAGAGTGAGACCCTGTTTTTGCTAAAATTAGAAAAATTAGCCAGGCATCTTGGTGGCAGGCGCCTGTAGTCCCAGCTACTCAGGAGGCTGAGACAAGAGGATGGATCGTGTGAAGCCAGAGTTTGAGGTTGCTGTGAGCTAGGATAAGGCTACAGCACTCCAGCCTGGGGCAAGGGATCTGTCTCAATAAATAAATACATCAATAAAAAGTAAATAAAAGTTAATATTCTCATCCCAAACGGCTAACCCAGGATCCTAGCCTAGGAGCATGAATAGCAACTCTACTTTGGACCATAACCTTAAAACTAGGAACTATGGAACTATGGAACTATGGAACAGGAAAGGTCTTTCAGCTTGCTGGGAAGGAAGAGGTCTGGGAGATGAGAGAACTCTGCGCCCAACCAGGAGGACAATCAGATCATTAAGGAACAAGTGGATGGAAACAGCTCTCATCTACTTCACACTTTTGCTGTTTAGTGAAGGGGCAGCTCCCGCCCCCTGGTATCCCAGCAGCATGAGCACCAGTAACTAGAAGTCCTCACCGGGTCCAGGCCTCTTGCCTAACAAAACACTCCCATCCTCAGGAACCTATGGCTGAGAGGTGCAAACAATTTGATATTTCTCCCTGCAGGTTTCTCAGCAAAAATGGAAAAGCTTAAAAGAAGCTGCCTGTTCTATAAAACACTGACATGAGTAATCCAGACTTCTCTCGAACAAAAACCTTGTGAGTATTTGGAATGGCATTTTGTGTCTGAGACGCTGCGCTACTGGGGAGCCTTTAATAAGCAATAGCATGAACCACAAGCTGGGTCTGGGAGTTGGAGGCAGACCTCCGAGGATAATAGGGTTGGAAAGGAGAACTCCTGTTCCACCGAACAGCGGGAAGGGATGCTCGCTGAGGAGCCATCGGTTCCAGCTCGCTCCTTTCAGGTGATGTATCGGAACCACGCTGACCACAACAAAGTAAATACTTGAGAATCCTGTTTATATTAGAAGATTTTCATCAAAGGGAAATTCTAAAATCTGATCACAGTTTCTAATTACTATGGTTCCCTTTATTGTGATAGTAATGATTAAACATTTTAAAATTGATCATCAAGATGATAAATGTTTTACATTCCCATTGGGACTTCTTTAATTCACTAGGCTAAGTTTATTTTATATATCAGGCATATTGAATTGTGTGTCACTACGTCAAGAGAGGACTGCTTACCTTGAGCACCAGGGTTCCCTCTTGGGCCTGGATGTGCTCCCAGTAAACCTCAAAGAGATAATTTTGATCAGTTACAATTTTGTTAATTTCATTACATCACATCTTTATGAAGGAATTTTAATTATCACATACCCAGAACATGTTAAAGTTAATCAGTTCTATCAGAGAAGAATCTTTAGAGCAGGGAAGGATTACAATGTCACCAATGATTCTATCCAAAATAAAAGTCGTAGATCAAAGATAATGAGCAAGTTGTACCTGTTTCCCCCTTTTCTCCAGCTGGACCAGGAATTCCATCACGTCCTTGGTCACCTCTTATGCCCATTGGTCCAGGAGATCCGGGGAATCCCGGAAGGCCTGAAAACACAAAAAACATGGTATACAAAGAGAGGATTTATTTCCGATCGAGGGCTTTCGTGAATACCAGGGAGATTTGAGGGGTTTTATTAAAGATGCTAATTTTTCAGAACTGTAGTTATGTAAAGCTGAATTCTTGGCGAAAAATATGCACAGATTAATACTATCATGGGGATTATCGCTTTGCAATATTTAGGTTGGCAGATATTTGAATAGGGCAGTTGGAAATATCTAACCCCACTTGTCTACATTTTTGTCCAGGTACTGAGTAACTGGGAGCTCTGTTCTACAGAGTGGTGGGCTTATAGGAAATCTAACCTCGGGAGAAAACATGCCTCCTTCATGACAAGGACATAGAGAAAGTACAAAAATGAAACCTGGGGGGCCTTTCGTTCCTGGAGAGCCCGGGAAGCCTTTGATTCCTTTATCACCCAAGTCACCACCAGGACCCGGTTTTCCTAGAAATAGAGAGAGAGGGGAAGGAAAAAACATCCAAAGATAAATAATGATGATGCCCCAAATGGTCAGTTCTAACAGTCACCTGTGCTGAAGCTGGCCTGCAGGAAGCTCTCTTTTGCAGGTCACCCAAGGCTTTTTTTTTCTTATAGAGACAGAGTCTCACTCTATTGCCCTCCGTAGAGTGCCGTGGTGTCACACAGCTCACAGCAACCTCCAACTCCTGGGCTTAGGCAATTCTCTTGCCTCAGCGTCCCGAGTAGCTGGGACTGCAGGCGCCCGCCACAATGCCCAGCTATTTTTCTGTTTTGCAGTTTGGCTGGGTTTGAACCCGCCACCTTCGGTATATGGGGCCAGTGCCCTACTCCATGAGCCACAGGTGCTGCCCTCACCCCAGGCTTTTGAGCTGGCTGCTATTTTCCCAGAGAACCACAGCAGAGATACGTCGAATCATTTGCAATGGTGTGTGCACACCAGCCATGTGGTTTAAATATTGTCTTAAAGTAAAATTGCAAGCTGCAACCCAATACTTCAGCAGTTGTCTTTAATAAAACAATACAAAAACAGAAGCCCAAATTGGAAGCTAAAATTTAATCCAGAAGTGTGTCAGAAAAAAAGGTAGAGAACACAGTGTAGCAGATTATGTCCCACCACCCCCAAATTCATGTGTCAAAGCCCTAAGCTGAGTACCTGAGAACGTCTCTGTGTTTGGAGGTAGGGTTATTAAAGAGGTAATTAAACTAAAATGAGGTCAGTGCGATCTAATGCAGCTTGAGGGATGTCTTTATAAGAAGAGGAGATTGTGACACGGGGGGAGACACAGGCAGAAGACGCCATCCACAAGCCAGGACAGGGGCGGTAGCAGAAACTGATGCTGCCGAAATCCTGATCTGGGTCTTCCACCCTCCAGAGCTGTGAGAAGATAACCATCTGTAGTTTAAGCTGCCCAGTCTGTGGTACTTGTTAGGGGAGCCCCAGCGAACTAATACAAACATCGGGGATGTACCAGGGATGACCATTTTACATCTTTGGGCTGAATTTGTTGACACAGTCCTTCAAAAGTTTTGTTTATATAGGAGCAGGTTTTGGCATTTCCAGAATGGTAAAGCCCAGGCTCACCTGGGTGGCCAGGACTTCCAGGATGTCCAGGGGGTCCCTCGGGTCCAACAGGCCCTGAAGGTCCAGGTGGGCCAGGTGGCCCTCTTTGTCCTTTCTTTCCCATGTCACCTGGCAATCCTGGGTCCCCCTTAAATTTAGTCAGAGACCTTTAAAATTCTCATATAAGCAGGATATGCAATTAGAATTAAGCACAAACATCATTCATTCATCCATCAATTCATAGTATCTACTATCTGGTAGCACCATGATAGGTGCTGGTAACATGATAGCTACATGACTTGTGGGGCCCTGCACAAAATAAACATTTGGTTCTCTTTTAAAATTTTTTAAAAAGTATTTCAAGATGGGAACAACAGAGCATTAAACCAAGCTTGGGGTCCTGCTTAGCATGGGACCTCTGTGACAGTACAGGTGGAATAGCCATGTAGCCAGGCCTTACCAGGATAAGTATGGTGATAACGGCCACCATATATAGATATACCATATATATAGACAGCCCCTGCCTCCATGGAGCTTTAGAGACCATTAGGGAAACAGACATTAAATAATCACATAAATATATAACTACAATTTCTTTTTTTTTTTTTTAGAGACAAAGTCTCACTTTGTTGCCCTTGGTAAAGTGCAATGGTGTCACAGCTCAGAGCAACTTCCAGCTCTTGGGCTTAGGGTGATTCTCTTGCCTCAGCCTCCAGAGTAGCTAGGACTACAGGTGCCAGCCACAACACCCGGATATTTTTTTGTTGCAGTTTGGCTGGGGCTGGGTTTGAACCCGCCACCCTTGGTATATGGGGCTGGTGCCTTACTCATCGAGCCATAGGCGCTGCCCATAACTACAGATTTTGATGACTAACCGGGGATAAAACTAAATGGATATATGTCTTACAAATTCTATCTATGCATGCAGATAAATATGTATCAATCACATACTAAAAATCTTCAAGTGATTTAATATTTATTAAATCTGTACTCCAGTTTTATGATAAACCAGAACAATGTGGGTTTGATGGAGACTTAGATATTTCCTGTTATAGCCAACTAAAATGTATAACTCTTCCTCTGATTTGTTCAATGCACAGTTCTAAAAATGTCTTCTGGTGGTTGATTATGAAAACCCTACATCTAAATGAAAAAACTATTAATTAACTAAACATGAATTCAAGAAATATCATTAAGAAAATATCTCAGTGGAAGGAATCTCTTCTTGAGACTCTTAAATCTCTGAGAAAAAGCTTAATCTAATCTAAATATAAAGAGAAAAGGAATTTGTCTATGCTCCAAGTGATAAATGGTTACTTTCTTGGGTTAGTGTAGTGTCTACAATTTTATTTCTTATTTCAGCAATTACTACTGGAGAATATAGTTGGCATAAATCTTTAGGAAAGGTGGTATTTTATTGGCTCAAAGAGAGGGAGAATTATTTTATGTTTTGGAGTCATGTGCATATATTCTTAAAAATGTGTTGAAAAATATAGACTCTTCCCTCCAAAAAACATTACAAACATTTTGCATTCAATTTTAAGAGTTTGACAGGAAAAAAAGTTTGGCAGGTTTCTTAGGATTGCATAGATTTTGCTAGGGCTCCATGGAATCCCATGTTAACAACTTCTGCTTATAGGAATTTCTATTAATTATTCTCTAGTGTTCTATTTTTGGCTTTTAGTGCAACTGCTATACACAGAAAGGCTAGAAGAAAATAAACCTAAATAGGTAACGAAATCCTGGTGAAACATTTGGTTGCTTCCTCATATAACATACCAGCAAGGGCTAAATTAAAGGAATTAAAGGAATTTAACCTTTAATTTGACAAAGCACCAACATCAAGAACATTGAGACAAGATAAAAGCATTTTACATAATGGAATGAAAATACTATAGTTCCAAAGCATTTAAGAAAGATAAATGAATTTATCTTTGGATTTTGTTCTAAGGATGCTCTAAAGTTACTTTATTTTGTTATCTTTTGTTATGTCTTAATAAGACAAATGTTTTTGATTATAAGGTTTAGAAATTAATTTTTCTAAGTTTGTGTGAAATGACTCCACAGCAGAGACTGTCCACTTAGTATCACTGCCCTGTTAGTGTGTGTGGGCCTATAATCACTACCTCCTTCTGGGAGCATGCTTAAATTGCAGGGACAGCATGAGAAATTTCTTGATGGCTGAAAGACACTTTCAGAAGTTGGCATCTATGTGACAGGCATCCTCAGTCATGGAGATAGGATTAAAAAATTCAAATAAGTGCCTGAAAGTATAGTAATAGTTTCAATTTTCTCTGCCTACATTGAACCTGGATACTTGTTGATATTTCAAGGGGCTCACACCACCAAACATAAATATTTCAGTGGCCTATATACCATTGGTCCTCGTGGTCCTGGCCTTGCACCTTCTGAATAACCTGGCTCTCCTTTATCTCCTTGAAGACCATGAGTACCTGGGAGGCCTGGACTTCCAGCTTGACCTGGGAATCCCATAGTTCCCTTTTTTCCTTTAGAACCTAAAATTAGGAGAAAAATAAGGTAAAATAAATAAACATGTGGATCTTGAAGTGTTCTTTGTCTTCGTATAAACCATCCTTCTCCCAAGAAGTTGTTTTTTCAGAATCATAAATGCATTAGGTAGGTACAATGGCCGATTTTTATACAGCATCAATATTTGTTTTGTTGACACTCATATTCTAGATGCACACAGTACATTTACCTAAAAGCAAATCTAGTTGTTTTTCATAAACTTTCTACCATGTGGAAAGCCAAATAACACTCAACACAGAAAATGTAAAATTATAACCCCATTGTGAGCTTGTAGGCTCATAACAGGACCTTATGTGTTACCTGGTAAGCCCATGTTCCCCACACTTCCTGGCACGCCATGGGGTCCTGGTTGTCCAGGATTCCCAATACTGCCCAGATCTCCTTTGGGGCCTTGAGAAGAAATAAAGAGTCATATACCCTGCATGGTTCCCAACCATAGTATATGCTCAGTAATTATTTGTTATTTGCATGAATGAATGAATTCAGAACAGGCAGACCAGCTGGTTTAGGTACTTGGTTAGCCTTCTTTTTGCCTTCAGATAAGAAGGGAACTGTGGATTCAGAACACGTAGAAATAGAGAAAGTTAGATTCCCATCAAAAGGACTGGATTTTAAGCATCAAAATCATCTTAGGACTAACACCAGCAGGAAAGCGTAGGCTCCTATGACCACAAAATAATATATTTTCAGCTTCAAACTGGTTTCATTGCCATGTAATGCATTATATTACTGAACTAGTAATTGGCATAATGGGGCTATTTTAACTGTTTAAAAAAATATTTTGCAAACTCAATAAGTTGTATATAAAAAAGGAAAGAGGCAAATCTGAAAGCACTTAAACTTTGCATTATCTCATTTTTGTCTCTGATATGTAGTATGGTGAAAAACTATAATTTATAATACATACCAGCAAATTTAGAATAAACCATTAAGAAGGAAAAAAAATGGAACTATGCGTTAAGTCAATTTTTTTCATTAATAAATGTCTACTATAAATACCTTTATTTTAGTTTAATTTAGTAGCAAATTTCTGCTAGAACATTACCAGAGCAGAATTCATATTTGGCCCGTAAGTCCAGAAACAAGGTTTATTACATTTAGATAGAGGAAAGTTTGAGACATGGTATTTCTATTCAAGAATCTGCTATACCTGGTGGTCCCGGTGGCCCACGTAGTCCTGTGAGGCCTTTTAAACCTGGCAACCCTGGAATGCCTCTGTTTCCTTTTTCACCTGGAATTCCTGCAGATCCTAAAGTTGAAAACGGGGTTAGAATTTTATCAGACTCCTCCACATCCTGGTTTAAATTGATGGGATATTAGTAATATCCCATCGGCATATTTGCTAAGAGATTGGGAAGATGTGGGCTTCTATCTTTTTAAGAAGAGGATTAAATAAGATGATCTGTGCAAAACATTAGCACAGTGCCTGGCATAAGTGAGGCCTCAGTGAACACTGGCAATAATCATATTTACTCTTTAAAACATTTTAAGAAGTAACAGCCTACATACTTCCTCTTTTTTTTAATAGTAAAGACAGAGCACTATCCCCTCATTCTCGTCTGGACTATTCCATTCTCAATCCATGTATTACAATTGTCATTTATTAAGTATTAGGTAAGCCCAAAGTCACACTGTCAATCAGTTATAATGCTGGGATTTTTTGTGTCTTTCTTTTCTCTTCTTTTCCTTTTTTTGAGAGAGTCTCACTTGGTCACCCTCAGTGGAGGCTATGGTGTCACAGCTCACAGCAACCTCAAACTCTTGGGCTCAAGTGATTCTCTTGCCTCAGCCTCCTGAGTAGCTGGGACTACAGGTGCCTGCCATAATGCCTGGCTATTTTTAGAGACGTGGGTCTTGCTCTTGCTCAGCCTGGTCTCGAACCTGTGAGCTCAGACAATCCACCCACCCCGGCCTCCCAAAGTGCTAGGATTACAGGCGTGAACCAACCCACACCCCCCCTCCCTGGGCATATAGCGCTAGGATTTGAATCCAGTTCTGCATGGGTAGAAAGCTTATAAACATCAAGGACATCATTATACTCTCCCTAACACATGATTTTGATCCTATTTTCTCCTGCTCATAAATCTCCATGGAATCTCTATTACCTACAGAGTAAATGACAAACTCCTCCCACTGTGTGAAGCATTCTACCATCTGTCTGGGGCCTAGCTTTGTGCCTTTTCTCAAGAAGATGCACTTGCTTTGGCTGTTTTCCTGCTTAGATTCAGATTCATCCATTCCCATATGGATTAAGTATCTAATTAATAGACAGATCTTGTGCCGAGTACTAAAAATATAAATAAATCACATCCTCTTGACACAAGCTTTTGTGTTTAGTTGGAGACAACCAAGTAAACAAGCAATTACTATCCAGTGAGATGAATTCTGTGAAAGAGTTGGGCAGAACATGCTCCAGGGAATAATTTCTGGAAGAGGGTTATTTTTTAGCTCAGTCTTGCTGACCAAGTGAGAGCTGGCCGGGTGGAGAAAGCACGGAATGGGGCAGGATTCCTAGGCAAGAAAGGAGCATATGTAAGGGGCTAATGAGTATTGAGGTTAGTTTGTTTGGTTTTAAAACTTTTTTTTCCATTTAAGTAATTTATCACGATCTAAAAATATATATCATTTGGCATGTTCATTTGCTCTAGTTTTTTAGGGATTGGAAAGACACAGCCTTTGGGCCCAGTCTGGCTTGCTTTTTTGTATGACTGGAATGCTAAGGATGGTTTTTACATGTCTAAAGGGTTATAAAAACAAAACAAAACAAAACAAAACAAAACCCAAGGAAGAATATGCAACAGAGACCATCTGTGATCCACAAAGCCTAAGGTGATTACTATGTGGCCTGTACAGAAAATGTTTACAGACCCACTGATGTCTTCCCCACGCCCCAAGTTTAAGTTTCATCATGATTAGGAGCCAGCGTCTGCTCTGTTCACCTCTCTGTATTCAAGACACAGCAGCATGTGAGTCACAGGTGTTAAACAACTGTTGCTGAGTACATGTGATATTGCTGGGAGCCAGGCACAGGCGAGTTTTAAAGAAATTTCTATGCCAGTCTAAGAAGTTTGAATTCTTAAAGCAATGGGAGTTTTGGAAAGATTTTAAGCCAACATTTTTATTTGCTTATCTGAATCCTACTTAATGATTTAAATCCTCTTTCCCAGAGTTTTCTCTGATTCTCCAAGTCACTGTGTTTTCTGCTTCCCTCAGCTGCTACAGGCTTTACTGTCAGAGGGACCTGGCAGCAAAGTGAGGGCCTGAGTGTGGACCGAGGAACCAACCACATCAGTGGGAGTTCTGTCTCCCACTTCCTATCACTGGGACATGGAGCAAGGAACTTGGCCTCTGCAGTCCCCATCTGTAGAACAGGGTGATGGCAACACAGTACCTACCCCTAGGGCTGCCGTGAGGATTAAACGAGTTAATATTTTGTAAAACTTAGAACATTTTTTCCACATGGTAAGTGCTATACAGGTCTTTGTGAAATATGACAGTACTAATTTGTAACTTGTATTCTTCTTTTTTTTTCTTTACATGCAGAAGGCCCTAGTGCAGACCACTTGAGCACAGGACACTGTGCTTATTTGGACCCTCAATATCTCTTCCACATTTGCAGTCAAGATCTTTAAGTCGGAAACTCAGATTTAAATAAAATGCATCATACTTAAATTAGAGAGGCCTGGGTAATATGGTCTCGCTCTCTCTCTCTCTTTGCTTGGTTCAGTCTGTGCTCTTTGGTTGTGTATTCAAAAAGCCCCAAAGAAAGCATACAGAAGAGCTTTGATGCCCACCATATTTTCAGTGAGTAAAAGAATTTTGTTAGAAGCACAGGAATCTCATGTGTCCCCCTGTACTTTACCAAAGGAATTCTTCAATCGTATATTAGTACTCACTGAACGTTTATATGGTGAGAGTCACATTTTTGGCTTACATAGGTAAGGATCCACGATGCATATTTTTTCTAAAATGTTTCTAACATTACTTAAATATTCTAGGATAGGCCAGTGAGGTGGTTTATAAGAACTGGGAATTTGTGCCAGTATTTTCTTTTTCTTATCTTGGCTTAGACTAGTTCTAGCAGTTTTATAAAATTCATGTGACTTTCTATTTATTGCCATGCTGTGTTTGCAACAGAACTAAGCTCTCTCTTCACACCAGTTTACGTGAGGACTACTCAAAAGGCTTTTCCTTCCTAACTCCCCCGTTGTCTTTCCATCATGCTCTGTAGCACCCTGTGCAGAGTTTTTAAAGCAAATCTTCACTCAGACTGCAGTGTCAAGCATATAAATATTTGTTGACTATGACCTTATTTCTTAATATTCATTACAAATTTCTCAAAACTTGACATGGCTTTACAATTGTGAACACATTTTTCTCTTATTCCTTCCCTGCCGTGAAAGTCTGCAAAGGTAATATTTTACCCAGCAATTCTTTGTTTTTCTAATGTTACCTGGGATTCAATTTGGTCAAGGACACTACAAGGTAAGCCTTCTTAAAATGTGGTTTTAGCCTGATTGCATTGACTATATATGACAATCAGAAAAAAATTTATCCTGGTAGTTAACGGAATAAAGTTGAATTTGGGTTAGAGATTTTAATTTCAGCCAGCGAAGTTATTTTCTTTTTCTTTTTTGAAGAGAGGATTTTCTCACCATGTTGTCCAGACTGTACTAGAGCTCCTGGCCTCAAACAATCAATTTCACAAAGTGCTGAGATTACAGGTGTGAACCACATTTCCCAGCCTGATGGTCTGGTTCTAAGTGTAAGAAATTCATTTTTTTTTTTTTAATTGTCTTTATTATTAAATCATAGCTGTGTATAATAGTGCAATCAAGGGATACAATGTGCTGGTTTCATATACAATCTGAAATCTTTTCATCAAACTGATTAACATAGCCTTCCTGGCATTTTCTCAGTTATTATATGAAGACATTTATATTCTGCATTTAGTAAATTTTGCCTGTACCCTTCTAAGATGCACCGTAAGTGTGGCCCCACCAATTACCCTCCCTCCACCCCAACCTCACTCCTCCTTTCCCCTCCCTTGCCCCTTTCCCCATGTTCTTGTGCTATAGTTGAGTTATAGCCTTCATATGAAAGCTATAAATTAGCTTCATAGTAGGGCTGAGTACATTGGATACTTTTTCTTCCATTCTTGAAATACTTTGCTAAGAAGAATATGTTCCAGCTCCATCCATGTAAACATGAAAGAGGTA
>CAUYON010080648.1:0-14092 GCA_963573935.1 Arctocebus calabarensis | reverse complement strand
CTCCTTGAACCATAAGCGCTGCCCCATCTCAAGGTATTTTTAAATTCCCTTTTTATTTTCTCTTTTGCCCAATTATTGTCCAAGAATGTGTTGTTTCCACATTTTCATGAATTTTCCTTTTTCTTTCTGTTATTGATTTCTAGTTTCATTTCATTGTGGTCTGAGAAGATACTTTGTTTGATTCAAATCTACTTAAGTTTGCTAAGACTTCACTCAGCTCCTATGGCTCAAGGGGCTAAGGTGCCAGCCACATACACCTGAGCTGGCGGGTTCGAATCCAGTCCCCCGGGCCCGCCAAACAACAATGACGGCTTCAACCAAAAAATGGCCAGGCGTTGTAGGGGGCACCTGTAGTCCTAGCTACTTGGGAGGCAGAAGCAAGAGACTCGCCTGAGCCCAGGAATTGGAGTTTACTGTGAGCTGTGATGCCACAGCACCCTATCCAGGGTGACAGCTTGAGGCTCTGTCTCAAAAAAAAAAAAAAAAAAAAAACTTAGGTGGGAAATTGCGTGCCCCCCTAAGGCGGGATGTCACTCTCCATAGCCGGCTCCAACATGCGCCAGCGAAGGGAGGGAACAAAGGCACATGTGGAAAAGGACAAAACTAAAACTGTTCATTTGTAGATGACCTTATTATCCACATACAAAATCCCAAAGAATCCACAAACATATACCTAGAGCAAATATATGCCAAAATTACTTCTAAAACTGTTAAAGTTTGATAAAAGAAGCCAAATCAGAATCTGTAAGATACAATTAAATTAGTAATCAGGCAAATCCATAACTTTAAATAATCGTATAATAAAATTAAAGTAAACTAAGTAAAATATCCAACTCAAGAAGCTAGAAAACAACAAAGTAAAACAACAGAAAGATAAAGGTAAAAAATAATTACAATAAAGGGAAGTAATGATTTTAACAACAAGACCACAGTAGTACTAATAAATTAAAAGGCTGGCTTTCTTTTTATGAAAAAAAATGTATAAATGAATAGTTCACTTTTTTAAAAAAAGGAAAAGAGAAAGGATAAAAATGACAAGGGAGAAAACACACTGAAACAGAGGGAAACTAAAAACAAAACTGAAGCCACTCATACTTCTTTATAAATAAACTGGGAAAACTAGATCAAATCAATAATTTTTAAGAAAAATATAATTTAACAAAGTCATCTCAGGATATAATGATCTTTAACAGACTAACACCCATATAGATAGAAATAAATTATCAAAGCACTGCTCTACAATAAAAGACCAAACATCACTGATTTCACAAGGGAATTCTACCAAATATCTAACACCCAAATAATTCCAATGCTACTTGAACTACTCCAGAGCACAGGAAGAAAACATCCTACTTCTTTTTATGAGCCAAGAACACAAACATCTATCTCCTCAGGTGAGATTTTCCAGTAGACTGCCTTCAAGTTTTATAATGTCCCTACTTCAGGAAAACACATACAGTGTATATCTCTCATTACAGCTCTAAATTTCAAAGCATATAGATCTCTTTTCCAATGATGGACTTTTTGGCTAATGCTTATGTAGGAAAAATGTACACAACCTCAAAACTCAATATAATGTTTTTAACAAAATAATGTGGGAAAAAAATCCTCAGGCAAGATTCTAAATTCAGTTGGTAGACTATCAGAATCATGTGGGGATGTTTTTGAAAAGCATAAGTTTTAATAAAGGAAGTGTCCAAGCAATTGTTTATTAACAGGTTTTTGGGTTTTTTTTATTTTTGAGACAAAGCCTCAAGCTGTCACCCTGGAGAGAGTACCGTGACATCACAGGTCATAGCAACCTCCAATTCCTGGGCTCAAGCGAGTCTCTTGCCTCCACCTCCCAAGTAGCTGGGACTACAGGCGCCCACCACAACGCCCAACCTTTTTTTGGTTGCAGCCGTCATTGTTGTTTGGCGGGTCCAGGCTGGATTCGAACCCACCAGCTCAGGTGTACGTGGCTGGTGCCTCAGCCTGCTGAGCCACAGGCGCCGAGCCTATTAACAGGTATTTTAACTGGTAGTTAAAATTAGTTGTGCCCAATAGTCTATGCTTTTAAGGAATTGGTCCATTTAATTTATCTAATTAGTAGTATGATAGTTTGTTACTTTTCATTGTTTAACAGTGCTTTAATTATAATTTACATAGGGGATTTTTAGTTAACATGTAACCCATTATAATTTTTTACCATTTTAAATTACAGAAATGAGACTCCTATTCAGAACATTTGATTTTCAAAAATGGATCAGTGAAGTTAAGCAAGAGATAACTATATGGGATTGATTTCTAAACATTATGATGTTTGAATGCAACATAAGAAAGCTAAAGAACATATCTCACTTAAAAATACCACCCTAAGGGCGGCACCCGTTGCTCAGTGAGTAGGGCGCTGGCCCCACATACCAAGGGTGGCAGGTTCAAACTCAGCCCCTGCCAAACTGCAAGAACAACGACAAAAAAGAAAAATAGCTAGGTGTTGTGGCGGGTGCCTATAGTCCCAGCTACTCAGGAGGGTGAAGCAAGAGAATCGCCTAAGCCCAAGAGCTGGAGGTTGCTGTGAGCTGTGATGCCATAGCACTCCACCGAGGGTGACAAAGTGAGACTCTGTCTCAAAAAAAAAAAATTCAACCCAAAATCCTACATAAAATATTAAATGGAATCCAACAGCACACTAAAAATAAATATGATATAAATAAACCAAATTTGGCTTATTTTATTATTGTAAAGATAGTTTTGTATTGGTAAATTCATTACTATAAACCTCCATATTTTCAGAGAGAAAAGACATGATCTCTAATGGATGCTGAAAGGGCCTTCAACAAAATTCAACATCTACTCCAATCATGTACATGATTTTACATACACATATACACTCTTCAGGCCCCAAACCAGAATCTCACTTAATGTAGGCAGAAGTAGCACAAGCAAAGTCACTAAAACTTCATTCTTATCTGACAGTAAAATCAGACCAAAAAATAATGAGAGACATGAAACTTAGAAAGGAAGAGTTAGAACTATATTTGCGATTTCTTTTGATAATATACTTGGAGAAAACAAAGAGAATCAACACTAAAACTAATAAACAATGTGAGGATTCAGCAGAATACATTATTATCATATAAATATCATATAAAAAGCCTAGATTTCTGCTTCTAGCAGATGTAATAACAGAAACCAGATTAAACCACACTCCTCAACATTAACAACCAAATACGAGACATCATGAGAGTGAAAACGCAGGTCACAAACTAGGAAATTATCCTTTAAGAACACATATATGCTAAAAGATTTGCATCCAAAACATACAAAAAACTCTTAAAATTCAATAATTAGAAAATAAACAACCAAATAAAAATTGGACAAAGATCTGAATAGGAACTTCATCAAAGAGGATCATAACAGGTTTCAAGCATATGAAAAGATGCACATATTTACCATGGAATTTAACATTAAACGAGATACCACTATATGCCTAATTAGAACAGCTAAAACCCAAAACACTGACACCCAGTGTTGGCGAGGATATGGAATGACGGGAAATCTTATTTATCACTGGTGAGAATGCAAAATGGTGCAGACACTTCAGAGAAAGTCTGGCAGTTTCTTATAAAGAGAAACACAGTTTTGCCATACAACCCAACAGTCATGTACTTAGGGATTTACATATGTGAGCTGAAAACTTATGTCCACAAATAAACTTGAACATAAATGTTTATAATAATTTTATTCATAATAGTTGAAAACTGGAAGCAATCAAGATGTCCTTCAATAGATAAACAAGTAAACAAACTATGGTACATCCAGACAACGAAATATTAACTCATTGCTTAAAAAAAAAAAAAAAAAAAAAAAAACAGCTATTAAGCCACAAAAAGACAGAGGAACAAGCATACTGGCAAGTGAAAGAAGCCCATCTGAAAAGGCTGCATACTATTTGATTCCAACCCTATGACATTCTGGAAAAGGCAAAAATATGGAGACAGTAAAAGATCAGTGGTTGCCAGCAAAGGTGGTGGAAAGGAAATAGTGAAAGTGGGCAGGGGTCACATCTGGATTCCTGTGGATAGAAGCCAGGTGGAGACCTGGGCTGGCCCTCAAGCTAATCCAGAGACAATCAGAGGAAGCAGGAAAGACAAAGACTCTCTTGTGCCCAAAGGAAGTAACCCAGAGAATGGATTAAGGATGCAAACAGAAAGGGAAGACAGAGCAGCTAGAGCCTGCGGCCTTCCTTGGTTATGCCTGGGATCATGCACTGGTCCACAGGCCCAGGCAAGGGCCCCTGAATAAGAGACAACAGGTACATGTGTCTCGGTGTGCAGGTGCATCTGCAAACGTGTGTGTGTGTGTGTGTGTGCAGGCACCTGACTGGGTTTACCCCATCCGCTTGAGACCCAAATGCTTCATCCAGCACTCCATGTGAATTCTACTACTACAGCCTCTCTCCTACCCGGTTGGAACGTTTCCTTTGTACTTAGAGGGGACAGTTCCTCTTGGATGCTCATGAAATGACCGTGCACTGTGTCCATTGTATGAGCAGCTATGACTGTTGCCTGCAGGTCTCTGCCTACTACACTGACTTAAAGACAGAAAGGATTTTTTTTTTAATTGAAAGAGTCTCAGTCTGTTGCCCAGGCTAGGGTGCAGTGGTGTCATTATAGCTCACAGCAACCTCAAACTTCTGGGTTCAAGAGATCCTGCCTTAGCCTCCCATCCATTTTTAATAGAGACAAGGTATCACTATTGCTCAGGATGGTCTCAAGCAATCCTCCTGCCTCAGCCTCCCAGAGTGCTGGGGTTGCAGGTATGAGCCATTTTGCAGGCCCAGAAAGGACATCTCATTCACACATGCCCTCAGGGCATGTGAGAGAGCAAGAAGAAAGGCAGCAACCAGGCAAAGGCCTGAGAAAAACTTCAGGGCAGGGGCTATATGGGCATGTGAGTAGATGGGACAAAGGCTACTGAGAAGCTTCTCCTCCTCACCCACCAGGCAAGTCTATAGCCATACTCTTCAGCAGCTTCTCTGCAACTAAAAACAATTGTGACCACTTTGTGGTCTATCTTCCTGACAAGACAGACTCCCTCCTCCTGTGTTCCTGACACTCTAAAACAATGCCTGGCACCTAGCTGGCACCTTGCGAATATTTTTTGAGGGAAGGAGAATGGAGTTTAACCTCAGTTATTCTAGGGCACTACAAGTCAAAGGGATAACAAGTGACAGATGCGGATGGCAAAGGACTTTCTCTCCAGCTGGAGAATAATTCAGAGGCACTCTGTGTCCCCAACTAGATGCCAAGCAGGAGGCACAGGGATAGCTGGACCTGCATAAGGTGGACCCTGCCCTACAAATATAGGGAGATACTCACTGGGAACCACCGAGGTCTCCCCAGGGGGGCCCGTCAGAGTCACTGGGATGTGGACAGTGGTGCTTGGGTCTGAGGGCTGACTGCCCATCCGAGTGACATTTCGTTGATTATCTGCATCCTCTGGTTGCTCCTCCACCTTTTGGAGACAGGTGCTAGGCAGTGTGTGCACAGGGCCCACACCCATTGTCCCACTGGCCTCCAGGTCACAGTGCAGCTCCCTGCAACCAAAAACATACATCAGAATCTAACACGGCTCTAAACTCCTATTCATTCTGCAAAACCCAGTTCCTTAAACCTCTCTCTAGACCAAGTACATTTCTGAATATCTTCTCTGCTACTCTGGCTTTTTTGCATCATTTTTATCATCCTGTGTACATCTCTCTGTCTTTAGATTTGAAAGGTAGAGATGAGGCTGATACCTGTAAGCCCTGGGCACAGAGCCAGCACAGCTGGCATCACTACACTATGAGCAAAGTCTATCCAGCCCTGCAGTACATGAAACATGGACATGCCTAGCTGGATACTTTGTAGACTGCCCTCATGCATGTGCGACAGAATTGTGTGGAAAGTGAAGATGTCTGGAGCAAGACCTCTCCTTAACCAGACACCTGCCACCAGGTACCCCACCAGGCAGAAGGCTCAGCCCAGGAGCTCTGTACATACAAACAGCCTGGAGCTGAGCTAGTCGGTACTGCAGATCCAGGTGAAATATTCTGGCTGCAGGCAGCAAGCCTGAGATGGCTGGTGTCCACTGGCAGGCTGCTGCTACCTCAGGCTCTCCTCAGCTAGGGAGAGGTCTGTACCGGTACCCTAGTGGGGCGTGGTCTGTACCGGTACCCTAGTGGGGCGTGGTCTGTACCGATACCCTAGTGGGCCGTGGTCTGTACCGGTACCCTAGTGGGCCGTGGTCTGTACCGGTACCCTAGTGGGCCGTGGTCTGTACCGGTACCCTAGTGGGCCGTGGTCTGTACCGATACCCTAGTGGGCCGTGGTCTGTACCGGTACCCTAGTGGGCCGTGGTCTGTACCGGTACCCTAGTGGGCCGTGGTCTGTACTGATACCCTAGTGGGCCGTGGTCTGTACTGATACCCTAGCCTGCCAGCCTCTTCCAGCGCTCCTGCTTCTCCTTTCACAGTGAGCACCAATTTTCTCTTCTTGATGGCCCACTTTGTTCTTCCAAAGTCAGTGTGTCCCAAACCAGTCCCAACAATTTCCCCCAAACCTTCTTGTCTTAAGTGTGCCTTCAAATAAAGGCAGATACTCCTGCCAAGCAGCCGCAAGCATCTCCTGAGTCACCCAGCAGGGCAGAGCTCCCACCCCTGGCGGGATCTGTACCCCTAACCCCGTGGACCTCTCCCCCAGCCCTGGGCCTGCCCCCCACCAAGCCTACCCTTGAACCCTCACCCACTTGGGCTGGTGGTTCCGGAGCTCCTTCTCCTTGTCCACTTCGGCGACCTCGGCCTCCTTCTCAGCGGCCTCCTTCGCTGCAGCATCCTGCGCTTGAAGCGCCTTGTGCCGTGCCCGGTGCCGCCGGGCTGGCTCCTCCCCGCTCTCCACTTCCCTGGGGCCGGCCCGGGGGCCACCCCGGTGTCGCGAGCGCCGCTCGCCCTTGGCCGTGGGTGCGGCTCCCTCCTTGCCCTGGTCACACGCGTGCCGGTGCGCGCGGTGGCGCCGGGGCTCCCTGTCAGCCGCCTCCTCCGGGGAGCCGCGCCGATGGTGACGCCGGCCGCCCTCCGGGCCCGGACCCCGGCCACGCTCGCCCCGCGCCTCCGGAGGGCCGGCGGCTTCCTTGCTGTGGCTGCGGTGGGGCCGCACACGCTCGTCCCGGGCACTGGGCTCCCCGCTCTCCGCCCTCGGGAAGTCCGCTCTGTCCGGTTCCCCTGCCGCGGAGGCCGCCGCAGGGGCCTTGTCCCTGTCGCGGTGCCGATGGTGCCTGCGAGGTGGGTCGGCGCCCTCAGTGGCATCTGTGGCCTCAGGTCGGGCCTTGCCCCCCGGGGGTGCCCGTGGGCCGTCCCGGCCTGGCTCCACCACCAGCGGCCGATCCAGGTGTGTCTTCATGTCGGGCCGCAAGTGACGCGTGGTGGCGAAGCGCAGCCTCTCCTCGGGGTCCAGCTCGCTGTACAGCGCCTCGCAGCTGGCTCGCAGGTTCTGCAGCCTCAGCTGACTGGCCCGCTGCTCCCACACCGAGCGTGCCTTGGCTGAGTTCTGCTGCCTGCTGCGGGAAGACGGGCGGTCAGCTCGGTCCTGCCCGCGCCCAGCCCACCTCTGTCGTGGGGAAGCCACAGATGGACACACAGCAATGGAGGGTTAGCAGAGTGGGTGCAGGAAGAAGGGTGGGAGCAGGGCCTACAGTCCCTCTCAAGACCCCATGTGGTGGAAGCAGAAAGGATCACAGGGGAGGTGTGGGATGGAGTTCAGGGCCCTGCCCCCATGGCGTCCCTCAGACTGTGACTGCACCCACGTGTTAGGAGGGTGCTGTGGGGTCCCCAGGACTGGGCAGGGACTGCAGGGCGTTAGAAATGTTAGACTCCAGCAAAGCTTGGTAGAAAGGCTTCAGGGGGCAGTGGGCAGCTGGCCAGCAAGGCAAGGCCAGGCTTGGAGAGAAAGGCCTCACAGAAATCGGCAGGACTGAGGTAGAGGTGAGAGTTAGACACCTCCCTGGGGAGCTGCCTCTGCTCCAGTGGAGGGTCTAGACACATGGCTACCTCTCCTCAGGAGCAAAGCTACCAGCCAGGAGAAAGAGTCCCTGCAAGGGATCAGGGAAAGAGGGTGACACTGATGCAGGGCCAACGGGAACAGAGGTGAAGTTTGGTCTCCCAGGGATGAGTAGAGCCCTACTCCCCAAGGGGTCAGCCCAGCCAGACAAATGAGAATTGGCTGCATACCCAGGAACCCAGAAGTCAGGTCTGGGGCCAGAGACAGCCCCTTTGTGGCAACCATGTCCTCCTCTCTCTTGGCTCCATGGACAGCCCTTCCCCCCACCAGGGGCAGAGTCAGAACGCAGCCCTTAATGTCCACCAGCATGAGAGGTGGCTGGTGATCCAGACTCAACCCTCACTGCATTGGCTACCAAAGGCCTTTATCCATCCTCAGCCTCAGGCCCAGACACCTCCCCTGTCCACATGTCACACATGGGACTCCAAAACCCAGGGTGCTTGGGAAGCTCTTTGCACTATGGGCTCTTTGATGACCAAGACCACCAAAGTAGCTGATTCCAGCCCCACCTTTGCCAATCAAAACCTCATCTGGGGCCAGAGTCTGATCCTTCAGCCTCTGGAGGCTTCTGGATGGCCTTGGCAGTGGCGGTAGCACCACCAATGCTGATGGCCACGCATCTATTTCTTTAAAACAGCCACACAGTACTCTAGGCTCAGTGCCCACTTCCTCCAGCCATTACAACCCCCCCAGAATCAGGTGCTACCCTTGTCCCATTTCACCACAGATACTGAGTCTAGAGAGAGGACATGACTTGTGAGGGTCCCACAGTGAGTCGCTGAGGGATCCAGGATCAGACGCATGCAAGGGCAAAGGGCCGAAAGCATCAAAAGGGGATGTGAGTCTTCTCCCAACAACACCTGCTCTAATGGCACAGGTGTGGGTGCAGCCTGTGTGGGCCCAAGCAGGCCACCAGCTCCAGGTCCTGAGCCGCTGAGCACAACTCTGACCTGCTGACACAGATGGCCAGGCATGAGAAAAGCCCGGTGCCAGCCCATCCAAGGTAGCTGACAAGAAGTCCTGTAGAAGTCCAGCTGCAGTGTGGTGAGCAGTTCCCAGGTTACAAGTATGAAAGCAAAAGCTCAGGCAGGAGCCAAGCAGGACTGCCCACAGGGCCCCCCTCCAACCCACAGCTTTGGCTGCTGCCTGAGGCCCTCACCTATGCCCCAATGTGGAAGCTGTGCTGTCCCCCTCCCAAGGGTGCCCTGAGACAGGCCCACAGAGGACCTACCTGCCCCCAGGGAGACTCGAGTCTCGATAATGCTGAACGTGTAAAATAAAAGACAGACATGAGGGGCAGTGAGCAGGCACAGGAACCTGTGAGGGCTGGTGGTTGGCCACCTCCTTAAGCCTCTCAATCAGTCCAGCAGCCCTAAATGGGCCGGCACTCTAAGCCATTTGGTCAGCAGGGGCTCAGCCACCATCTTGGTGACCAGCATCAGTTTTCTGTCAGAAAAGACAAGCAATGAAGATGAGGGACACACAGCAGCTGGGCTCTCGGGTCTGTGTGCAGGTGGGAATGGGCTCCAGACTGCACTACTCTGCCCTATACTGGCCCTCAGATGTGGTTCTTTTTCTCCTGAGAACAACCTGAAGTACCAGAGAGGCCAAGCTGTCTGTGGACTGACGGATGCTACGGGGCTAGCAGGCCTCACTCGTGACTACCCAGAGTGAGACACTGAGCAACCCGTGCAAGGGCCACTGCCCCCCACTTTGACCCCAGTGCAGCTCCTCTGCCCAGCCTGCTCCTTCTGGATCTATCTGGCACTCTGGGCCCTGCTGTTACAGAGACTATCTGCATCTGCTTGCAACTCAGCCAGTACCACTGGGGTCCTCTCTGGATGTGTCCCCTAAGTCTCTGAACATGTGTACCCAGTTTCTCCTTGCTGATATCTGAGTTAGCCTGCACTGATTCCAGTCAATGTCTCTGCCCTTGCTCTGTTTACCACATAAACCACACTGACAAACAGGCAAAGTCCTTATTTAAAAGGACTGTTTTCAGAATCACACAGAAGACCAGCTCTCATAATGGCCCTAGCTTGTAGGCACAACCCAGCTATTCCAGGGAGGACAGCTCAGCCATATTCACCCCAGGTGCTATGGATGATGGCAGGACTCAGAAAAGAGCTCAAGAGTCCCTGCAGCCCTGAACTGAGGTCTCTGGGCTGAGATAGGACAGAACTGCTGACAGTGTAAAGCAGTCTAGCTGTGACACCATCAGTACCAACATCTGCATCTTATTCCACAATGTGGATTAGTTATTTAGAATGCAATGTGTGCTTTCTTACCCCATGAGACATCAGTCAGCCAGAGACAATCAATTCTCATGGGAAGACTGAGCCCAGCTCTATGCTAACTGCCCACAAGGAAGCTTGAGGCAGGGACAGCAGAAGGCTCACCACCATCAGCATGCAGAGAATACACCTGGCCACTTCAGGGACCCCTTACCCTCAGGGCCTAACCTTATCTTCAAGAGGAATCCCATAGAGACCACCACCTGTGAGCACTTCCCAGAAGGAGCTGCCCAAAGACAGGTAGGCCAGTAGGGATGCTGTTCCCCTAGGGGTTTTGAGGGCTCTACCTTGGGCTCTGACTAGTCACCCATAGCCTCGCTCTTGGACAGCTGCTCTACTCTTCTCTAGTACAAGGACTTCCTGAGGATCACAGACATGTTCCTTCCCAAGTAAGAGGGCTGGGGGCCCATGAATGTCTCCAGAGAGCCCATAAAGAACCCGCTCTGATATCCCTCCCACAGGGCCTGACTTCATGGGAACACAAGGACACCAGGGCTCATGGCACCCAGTCCACTCAGGAGAAGCAGATATGCTTAAGACACCAGAGAGACCGCACACCACCAGACAGCAGACAAAGAGACAAGAGACCAGGAAGTAAAGGAATAGGGGCTAAATCACAGAAGTGTGACCCTGAAAGCAGGACCTGGGGGTGTGAGGGAGCGAGCCCACCTTTCCCTGCCCAGGCTGCAGAAGTATTTCCTGGAGCTGCCCCACAAAGCAAATGATTTGAGGTGGGAAGCAGAATTAGGAGTGGAGGGAAAGTGTTAGCATGTATTTATCATGAAGCCATGGATGGAATATCGTAGCAGAGCAACTCACGGTGAGTTTACGCTGGAGACAGATGAGCTGCGAGATACAGTAACTCGAGTTTGCTTTACAAAACTGCACATGCAAAAAACAAAACAAAACAGAAGTGAGAAAACCAGAGAGAAAGTCCTGAGAGACACTAGCAACACCCACGAGCCACATCCGTGCAGGCACAGGCTGCCACATCCATCAGAAGGCACCAGCCGAGACCTCGGGGTAAAAGAGAAGTTGAGAACCAATCCCCAGTGTGCTCAAATGTGAACACAGCAAAAATCATGATGGGTAGAAGATCAGAAGCTGTTATCTCGGGGGCCTTCCACCACGCTCAGTGCACACGGCCCCTTAGGAGGGCAGCGGGTTGAAAAGAGCCAGTAATGTTTCTTCAATTCCAAAGAGCCCTCCCCACACTGCTGTAGGGCTGGGCAGGCTGACCACGCAATCTCCTGGCCTTCAAGAAGGAGCAGAGATGCCAGAGGCAGGGCGCTGAGTCCCTGAGGTACTGCTGGACCACCCTGCCTTCCTGAGGAGTGCCTGGTCCTGCTCAGCAGCATGCTGCCCACCGTAGCCTCTCGGCTCCCAGGTTGTAATCCAGGTGCTTCCAGTTCTGAAAGACCTTCCAGGGGTGAATCATGTTACATCATCAACCACCTTCCCTTTGGGTGTCACTCTACCCATTTCAAGTGACTTTTTAGACGTTTTTCCCAATACCAAGAAAAAGAAACCAAGATCTCTTTATAGCCATTTCCCGTCACGCTAACTTCTCTGGCCAGGTCAGGGCCAGGCAGGTTTCTAGCTGCGCTTGCTCAAGGCCAGGCTCTTTCCACATTTGCAAGGAGCTAGAAGCAGCTCACCTGCCCACAGGCTCTGGGTGTCAACAGGCTTGTAGCAGTGAGTGTGAGAAACTGAGTGTATAGGATTGTGTGAAAAATGTGTGAAAATATGTAAGATTCTAAGTGCAGGTATGAGTGTCTGGATGTATATGAGATCATGAGTATGACTATCAGCAAATGTGTGACATTGTGAGTATATGAGTATGTGTGAGAGATGTGCGTCTGACTGGAAATACGCATGTGTCAACATGTGTGATTCTGGGTGTAAGGGTTAGAGTCTGTGTGTGAGTCTGTGCATAAGTTTGTGTGTGAGTCTGTATGTGAGGGTGTTAGTATGTGTCTGAGTCTATGTGTGAATGTGTAAGCTTATGTATGACTCTGTGAACTATGTGTGCGAGTTACTGTGTGTAACTGAGTCTGAGAGTGAGTCTGTGTGAATCTGTGTGTGTGTGCATCTGTAAGTCTGTGAGTCTGTGTGTGAGTCTGAGAGTGAGTGTGTATGTCTGTGTGTGAATCCGTCAGTCTGGTTTAACAACAAGGGACCCTGTTGTGCAAGTCTGAGAGTGAGTCTGTGTGTCTATGAGTGTGTCCGAGTCTGAGAGTGAGTCTGTGTGTCTATGTGTGCGTCTGTGTGTGTGAGTCTGAGAGTCAGTGTGTCTATGTGTGTGTCCTAGTCTGAGAGTGAGTCTGTGTGTCTATGTGTGTGTCCTAGTCTGAGAGTGAGTCAGTGTGTCTATTTGTGCATCTGTGTGTGTGAGTCTGAGAGTCAGTGTGTCTATGCGTGGGTCTGTGTGTGTGTGAGTCTTAGACACACAGACTCACAGACTTAGACACACAGTCTGTGTGTCTATGTGTGTGTCCGTGTGTGTCCGAGTCTGAGAGTGAGTCTGTGTGTCTATGTGTGCATCTGTGTGTGTGAGTCTGAGAGTGAGTCAGTGTGTCTATGTGTGTGTCTCTGTGTGTGTGAGTCTGAGAGTCTGTGTGTCTATGTGTGCATCTGTGTGTGAGTCTGAGAGTAAATCTGTGTGTCTATGTGTGTGTCCGAGTCTGAGAGTGAGTCTGTGTGTCTATGTGTGCGTCTGTGTGAGTCTGAGAGTGAGTCTGTGTGTCAATATGTGCATCTATGTGTGAGTCTGAGAGTCTATGTGTCTATGTGTGCATCTGTGTGAGTCTGGGAGTAAGTCTGTGTGTCTATGTGTGTGTCTGAGTCTGAGAGTGAGTCTGTGTGTCTATGTGTGCGTCTGTGTGTGTGTGTGAGTCTGAGAGTGAGTCTGTGTGTCTATGTGTGCATCTGTGTGTGAGTCTGAGAGTCTGTGTGTCTATGTGTGCATCTGTGTGTGAGTCTGAGAGTAAGTCTATGTGTCTATGTGTGTGCCCGAGTCTGAGAGTGAGTCTGTGTGTCTATGTGTGGGTCTGCGTGTGTGTGAGTCTGAGAGTGAGTCTGTGTGTCCATGTGTGCTTCTGTGTGTGAGTCTGAGAGTAAGTCTGTGTGTCTATGTCTGTGTCCGAGTCTGAGAGTGAGTCTGTGTGTCTATGCAAGTGTCTGTGTGTGAGTCTAAGAGTGAGTCTGTGTGTCTATGTGTGCGTCTGTATGTGAGTCTGAGAGTCTGTGTGTCTATGTGTGCGTCTGTGTGTGAGTCTGAGAGTGAGTCTGTGTGTCTATGTGTGTATTTGTGTGTGTGTCTGTGTCCTTCTGTGTCTCTGTGTGTATTTTTGTGTGTATTTGTGTGTGTGTCTCTGTGTGTATTTGTGTGTGTGTGTCTGTGTGTTTCTGTGTCTCTGTGTGTATTTGTGTGTGTGTCTGTGTCTCTGTGTGTATTTGTGTGTGTGTCCATGTGTTTCTGTGTCTCTGTGTGTCTGTGTCTCTGTGTGTATTTTTGTGTGTGTCTGTGTGTCTCTGTGTGTATTTGTGTGTGTCTCTGTGTCTATCTGTGTCTCTGTGTGTATTTTTGTGTGTATTTGTGTGTGTGTCTCTGTGTGTATTTGTGTGTGTGTGTCTGTGTGTTTCTGTGTCTCTGTGTGTCTCTATGTGTCTGTGTGTATGTCTGTGTGTTTCTGTGTCTATCTGTGTGTGTCTGTGTGT
>CAUYON010080647.1:0-28523 GCA_963573935.1 Arctocebus calabarensis | reverse complement strand
TCCATATAAGGGAATAGAGCTGTTAACAAAAATTAAGGAAGCTCGGTTCAGCACCTGTGGCTCAATGGGCTAAGGTGCCAGCCACGTACACCTGAGCTGGCGGGTTCGAATCCAGCCAGGGACCCGACAAACAACAATGATTGGCTGCAACCAAAAAAAACAGCTGGGCATTGTGGCAGGCGCCTGCAGTCCCAGCTACTTGGGAGGCAGAGGCAGGAGACTCGCTTGAGCCCAGGAATTGGAGGCTGCTGTGAGCTGTGATGCCACAGCACTCTATCCAGGGTGACAGCTTCAGGTTCTGTCTCAAAAAAAAAAAAAAAAAGGCTTGGCGCCTGTGGCTCAGAGGGCTAAGGCGCCAGCCACGTACACCTGAGCTGGCGGGTTCGAATCCAGCCTGGGCCCGCCAAACAACAATGACAGCTGCAACCAAAAATGGCCCGGCGTTGTGGCGGGCGCCTGTGGTCCCAGCTACTTGGGAGGCGGAGGCAAGAGACTCGCTTGAGCCCAGGAATTGGAGGTTGCTGTGAGCTGTGACAGGGTGACAGCTTGAGGCTCTGTCTCAAAAAAAAAAAAAAAAGAAAGAAATTAATAAAAAAAATAAATTAAGGAAGCTCTAAAGTAAAGGTGAAAAAGGCTTTTAAACATGTCATTTACATATATATACACACACTATAAATAAACTAATTTCAGGAAAGATAACCAGGAAACAGGTGAAATTAATCGGGTACCTGTGGAACTTCTCACTTCTGTTCTCTTTATATAGTTGGCTATGGTTTGATTACCCTATTATGTGCCTTCCATGTATGTCAGGCACTAAACCAAGCACCAGAGAAATAATGTGAACCCAAGTCAATCTCCACGCTCACGGAGCTCACTGTGTAGGGCAGGAAACAGAGTGACACACACTATGATAGAAACAGTGTGTGCAATGACGAAGAGGGCCACCTGTTTTGGGAAGGCAACCCCTGGGTTCCCAAGCACCAAGTCTGCTGGTACAAAGGCCATATATATTTTATTTAATTGTGTATTTTCTTTTTTTTTTTGCAGTTTTTGGCCAGGGCTGGGTTTGAACTCACCACTTCTGGCATGTGGGGCCGGTGCCCTACTCCTTTGAGCCAGAGGCGCCACCCTACTTGTGTACTTTCAATCCCCCCCTACCACCACCAGTAGAATACAAGCTCAAGGAAGACAGAGACATTTGGATGGGTGCAGTGGCTCATACCTGTAATCCTAGCACTCTGGGAGGCTGAGGTGGATGGATTGCTTGAGCTGAGAAATTCCAGATCAGACTAAGCAAAAGCGAGACCCTGTCTCTAAAAATAGCTGGCCATTGTGGCAGGCATCTATAGTCCCAGCTACCTGGGACTGAGAAGAGGATCACTTGAACCCAGAGAGTTTGAGGTTGCTGTGAGCTATGATACCATGGAACTCTACCAAAGGCAACTGAGGGAGACTATCTTCAAAGAAAAAAAAAGGATAGAGACATTTTGCTTTTTATTCACTCAGTTCCTTAAACATTGCCTATCATATAATAAGAGCTCAGTAAATAGTTGCTGGGTTGGTTGAGAAAAATGTATGAATGAATGAACAGACTGAAAAATGAACTTTGACATAAAATGGCAGGTGGAACACCAGCTGAGCAGAACGGTGGGTGAGGAAAGTGTCTTCCCCTTCCTCCCCTGGGATTACAGAATAGTCAAGCCTTTTCTAGGCTTCCTTCAGTGAACTGCTGTAACATCTGGCACTCACTTTTCTCAATAAGAAAGACAGGCCCTGGCAAGCCTACTAATCCCTGCTGCTAACAGGAGGTGATAAGACACCCAGCCCAACTTCCTGCCTCTCCTGGCTAAGCACATTCATCCAGTGCATCTGATACTTCATTTGCTCTAGTAAACATTTATCAGGACAAAGTACACCACTGTGACAGACACATGCATTTTTATTCCAAAAATGCAGCGTCTTTACTTATTAACCATATGAGTTTGGGCAAATCACACCTCCAGGCCTCAGTTTTCACTTTTGTGTCATGTAGATAAGAAATGAGAGGTACTAAAAAGAGACAATACATGAAAAGACTAAGCTCACTGTCTGGCAAAAGTGTCAGCTACTATAATTATTAGAGGGATAGGCTTTCCCATCCATCTTGAACACTCGGACCTTTCAAAACATCTCTCATGGATCCAACCTGGAGACTCTGCCACTCCCTGTGTCCTTCCTAACTCTGCTTCTCTGACGGAGGGGGGTACTTTCTAACAAGGTTCAAGTGAATTAGCCTGTGGCTTATGCATTTAGAGTCTCCAGCAGCAGAAGAAAGCAAAGAAACCTTCAGAGACCTGGGAAAGGTGTAGGCAATCACACTTGGTGGAAGGAGCCAGCATGCTGGGTACGTGTGTCCCTTTGAAACACCCAGTTTTTCTTTTCTTTTCTTTTCTTTTTTTTTTAAGACAGAGCCTCAAGCTGTCGCCCTTGCAGCTCACAGCAACCTCCAACTCCAGGACTCAAGCGATTCTCCTGCCTCTGCCTCTCAATTAGCTGGGACTACAGGCACCTGCCACAAAGCCTGGCTATTTTTTTTTTTTTTTTTTGGGTGCAGCCGGCATTGTTGTTTGGCAGGCCCAGGCTGGATTCGAATCCACCAGCTCTGGTGTATGTGGTCAGTTACCTTAGCCACTTGAGCTACAGGTGCCGAGCCAAAAGACCCAGTTTTTCAAGTGTGGACTCCATCTTATGTTGGTAAATAAGAATTACAGTTACCACTTCCTTCTAGGGCAACCGGCTGTGTATGTGTACATATATATATATATATATATGTTTTTGGCCTCTCTTTTTTCTGTCCTTTCCCCGTATATATATAAACCCCCAAATGACTGGGCAAAGGCCATTACAGGAGGGGGACCAAAGAAAAGCAGGCAGAATCAGACCAGACCCAGACTACAGAGGTGGTGGCAAGAGAGGACAATCGCAGGAGCAGAGAAAGGCAGGCACAGCCAGCGCATCTGTAAAGGCTGTGGGGGATGGAAGCATTTCAGAATGGGTAAAGCAAGGGGTAGAAGGGGGTAGGGTGTCAGGTGCTTGCTAAAATACTTAGGCTTCTCTTTTATCTAGGCCACAGGGAGTCTTAAACTATGTTTTGCATGTCAAGGAGGGATTTATGCCCCATCCAAGTGAAGGTGGGGGACCAGTTAGGAAGCTGTTGTTTGATTCCAGTGAGAGCCCCTAGTTTTAAGAAGAGAAAGCATCCCCCAAGGGCTAAAGGGAGAGGCTCCACTTCCCCTTTCATTCCTCACCTGCTCTCAAAGCCTGTGCATCACACTTGCAAGCAGCCTTTGCGGGGGATTTTAGGAGGAGGTCTGGTCCAACCTGTAGGAAAATCCTAACTGTGGTTAAGGAAGGCAAGAATGGCCTTCCCCTGACTGTAACAGGGACAGAAAGCCATGTCCCCCTTCATCCTAACAGTCTCTGGATCTGTCCCTACCCCACCCCCACCTACCCTGGATGCCAGGCGCATGTGTGTATAGCAGCAGACACACATCCCAGACCATGATAGCTCAGGGACTGGTCATATCTGGCCTATCCTCTACCAAAGGACACAGCAGTAACGAGATTGAAAACACCCACCTGAAGGCAAGACTCTCAACAAATCTGAATTCTGTGATGGGAGGGACACTGTGGCTCCCATACACACACTCTGGCCCATCACAAAGCCACCACTCACCCCACCACGTACACAGTCACCCCCAGGCTCTCATCACCACAGACTGAGGGGCAGGTCTGTAGCCAGTGGCAACGTTTGCCAAAACACCCTCTGCATGCTCTTCTGTGCCTGCTCAAACACCAAGAGGAAGGATGTAGGCTGAGCAGGCTGCGGGCAAGCAGTAATAGATGAGCAGCAGAGGAAGCTCTGACAGTGCCTTCCCGCAGCCTCCGTGTGGATCCAGGACAGTGGACAGACTGGGAGGTGATCCCCAGAGCCTGGGATAATACAAATGCTGAGTTTGTGGAGGGCTCATATCCACTCACCCATGAGTTCACAGCAGTTGGGCTCTGGTTTTTAACTACAATAATATGGTAATTTAGAAAGAGTAGCCCTGAACAAAACTTGAATCTGAGACTTAAACTCCTCATCCAGTGAGTGAAGGAAAAGGGCCCTTCAGGGCCAGAGACCAGGCTGAGGGGCGGCTTTCTGTCCAAAGTAACCACTCTCAAGAGTGAGCACATCCTTGACCCCTGCCATAAGAAACACAGTTTGGACAGAGGCCATAAAGTTGCTTTCAGAGAGAAATAAGAACCCAGAACAGCCCAGCTGGGATGCTGGGTGAGGTGAGCACAGAGAGGGAAGATTTAAACCCCAGCAGAAAGCCTGCCTTTCCCAGGGCCACAGGCACTGAGATGCTATGACAAGGCTTTCCCAACAATATATCAAGAGGCCGGCACTAAGCACTTGCAGGGTGTTTAAGATATAAGCTGGAGAAAAATACTCGCAAAATTAAAAGCTTCTCTTTCACAAAGCAATTTGGCCATTTGTATTAAGAAATTTTTAAATGTGCATAAAAACATTTTTGAACCCGTAATCCTGCATCTGAAAATCTAGCTGGGGAAACGATCCTAAGTGTGGAAGAAGCCAACACAAAATAAACTTCAGACTCAAAGAGGTTCATTAGGGTATTATTTACACTTGTGCAAAAGTGGAAATTATCTAAACACCTTCTAATACAGAAAAGGCTAACTTACCTATGACAGAACTCTGACCAACTACTGTGAAGGCATGGAAGGTAATGACTATGAAATAATAAGGAAGATGCACATGATACAGAATTTAAGAAAAAAAAAGACAGGACACAAAAGTCGATATACATGTAATGTGAGCTGCACTGTGGTTTAATCTGAAGAGTAAAAGTCCCTGAGACCTTTGTACAACATGGCTTCCAGCAATATCAGCACCTCCCAGCTGCCCACAGAGGCCCTGGCCTCGCCTTGGGGTCCCCAGGGCCCAAAGATGACACGTTCATGGGCTTATTTGCATGGCTTCCCGTGAGCAGCAGGGCCCTGGATCTGGGTTGATCTGAGGGCTTGTGGACATTACCAGGGTGGTGGTGGCAGCAGCAGGGTCAGCGGTGATTAGATAAGCATTGTTCTCTCTTTCTTTATAGAAGGTGCAGAGTACAGAAGAGAAGGTAGGTGGAGAACAAGAAGCAGATCACAGAGAGGAACTCCTCCTTTTGCATCCTTTGCTACAAACAGGACTAATAAATAAAGGCAAAAGGCTCCACTAGAAGGGGAAAAAAAAAGAAGAGAAAGAAGTATGGATGCAAGGAACTCAGGTAAGGAAAAAGGAAGCAAAGGACAAGGCTGCAAAGGAAAAGGGGCCCATTCTGCCCACCCCCATTCCAAAGCAAAAGCAGATCCTAGGAAGTGTCATTCTCTGTCCCTTTCCAAAACAACATCCACGAGGTAATTCAGCAGCAGAATGAGTGCTTCCACACATCGCCCAGGAGAACGGAGAGAGACATGGACAGAGGGGTGAACACAGCAAAGGGGCAGCATTCAAACAGTGATGGCACAGAGCCACTCCCTGACTTCTTCCCACCACCAAAGGAAGGGCAGGCTGCTGGCCAGGACCAGCCCCACCCCATCTGAGCCCCATCCCCACACGTCTGCCATCTGGGCACTGGTGGGGTTGGGGATGGTGAACAGAGATGATCCTGCATGGGCAGCTGCCCTCACTAATGGAGTGGGCCCGTGAGTCTGCTACACCCCAGTGAACTTGACCTCTTACTCACTGGAGGCACAAAGGACTATCTCTAAATCTGTTCACAAGCAGCCTGGAACTATCATCCCACCACTGTGCACAGATGAAGGAGGTGGGAATAAATTTCCAAGCCAGACAAAGATTCCTCAAGATAGCCAGGTGGGTCCTTTGGCTACTTTTCCAGAGCCTTTCAGGCCAGGGTTTCTAAGCTAGCATGACAATGAGGGATTGGGGATTTTGAGGTTGTCACTCAAGAGCTGCTAGCCCTCCTCTCAGGACCTAGGGAGACTCAGCACTGGCAGTGTGTGTGGAGCATCCTGGGAATAACCTTGGCAAGGAGGCATTCCTTAGGCCTCAGGTGACCTCTGTCTGAATCCCAGCTCTGTCATTCAGTCATCATATGCCTACCTTTGGAGCATTCCCTCAGCAGGAACAATCAGAAGACCAATTTGCCACACTCTGATAGTCAAATCAAGGTGAGACCATAAAACATGCTGAGTCCAAAGGACCCCAGTGGAGTTTTATGACTATTAATAACCTTGGGGCTAATATAGGTTCTCTGCATTTTTCCTGGAAAATGAGGTCACATCAAGGACTATGTCACTTTGGGCAAAGGTCCAGGGAGGGGCCATGCAAGTTCCAAAAGGGCCCAACTGGAAAAGGAGGCTTTGCTTCCAAGGGGCACAGATCTAGCCAAAAGAGCAAGGGCAAGGGGTGCTGAGACCACTTGGGTGGAAATAAAGGGTGGGAGTCACAGGCTCTGTACTCCGAACCTTCACTGAGTCTATGCTGGGCTGTGCATGAGCGTCCTCAGGGAGGCAGAGGGGAGTGAGGCATGAGGGACCGGGAGTCCAGGGCTGGGGAGAGGCATGAATGCAGAGAATCATCCTTTAAGAGAAAGCAATAGGTGAATGGCCTGGGAGCAGTAGGGAGAGGGGAGCTGGATCCGCCCTCGGGTCTCCACAGAGCTAATCAGTTTGGGGGTGTGGGTGCGGGGCTTAAGAGATGGCCAGAAAGAGAGCCACTAGGGGATTTGGGGTTAGCATAATCAAACGTACAAGGACAGAGGGCTCTGGGTGAACAGGAAAATCCAGTGTGGCTGTGGCATAGAGCGCGTCAGAGGGGGATAAGGAAGAAGTGGCTGGAGGTATAGGTCAGGGCCAGACTGCAGATGGTCTCAGAAGCTAAGCCAGGATTTTAGATTATTTAACCCTTGCCTGTGAGCAATGGGGACATGGTGAAGAGTTTAAAGAGAGGGAGTGACATGGTGAGAACCAGAAAGATCTCAGGCAGCTGATGGAGAAGAATATCTTCTGGAGGCGCCAGAAGATAAACAGATGGACCTGGGAGACAAGTCCTGGGTACCAGGTCTGAGGCAAAGGGCTGCCACAGTCATGACAAGCCTACCTGGCCAGCTGTTCCTGCATTCCTCACCCATACTGTAATTTTTATGATGGGAAATAGCACAAACATCCTGTATTCCTTTATTAGGGTGGTTTCAGATTCCTTATCAGATTGACGTATGAGGAAGTGCAGTAGACATCTCTCCTTTGCTATGACATCTCAACACTGACTTCCCATAAGGTCTTCAGTGAGCGGACTTAGAGTTGGACATCTGCATCTCAGGTGCTGGGAGCCAGATGGACCCTCCCCTGCCACCAAGCTAAGGCAGGAGGGGGGAGACCCTGGGGACAAAGGGCACTCCTTGTTCTTCTGTCTTAACTGTGAAAGCCTCTCCTACTCCTCCTCCAATACACTCATCATGATACAGAAGTTGTCCTGGAGATTAGAGGGGCCTAAACTAAATGGGGAGAGGTTAATAGCTTACTATGGGCAGGAGTACGAGCCATAAACGCTGTGAAAGTTCACTCTTGCATGCAGAGCTCGAGACACAACTCTACTCTGAAACAGCTTAGATGGCTCCGGGGCCCCTCAGTCCTCTGAGATTCGGTCACCTGACCTACTCCATTATCCATTATTTGAACCCCAGGAGTCTGGACCAATGCTGGCTTCAAGTGAGGGTGAAGCAGGAGGCAGAGACCATGGTAGGATTTACCACCACAGTGCCGATAGGAAGCGGCCAGGAAGAGTGCAGGGTGGAGAGGCGACAGAAACAGCTGATGGCTTATAGCCTCAGAAGATAGATGCTAAACCCTCCCCTTTCCCCAGGAGGAAACTGGGGTCTGAAGAGCATAAGAAGCCTGCCGAAGGTCACTGACTGGAAATGGCAGGGCCAAGGCCGATGTCAGGCAGTCTGAGCACAGAGCTTGCTTGCCTGCCCTGGATACCAGCCTTTGAGAAACACTGCAGGGGTGGTGGCTGCACAGCCTCAAGAGGGCAATGAACTTGGAGTCAGGGGCTGGGGTTTGAGCTGCAGCCTGCTGCTTTTTACGTGACTATCTGTCACTTTCCCTCTCTGACCCTCAGTTTCCTCATCTGTGACATGGAACAGAAATTTTCATACTGGCCTCAGGGGTCTGGGCAAATCCTAGCAAAGACCAGGATGGGACATGACAGACACTTCAAGTAGAACACCTTTCCCAGGACCTGGTGAAAATGGGGGGTGTGTAGCGTTTCAATGGGGCACCAAGTTCCCTGCTATACTGGAAAGCTTGTTTGGAAATCCCTCAACTAGCTTTCTCAGAGACCACCCCTATTTTAAGCATTCTCTATGTCTAAATTTTTTTTTTTATTTTTTGAGACCGAGTCTCACTTTGTCACCCTGAGTAGAGTGCCATGGTGTCATAGCTCACGGCAACCTCAAACTCTTGGGCACAAGCTATCTTCTTGCCTGTCTCCCAAATAACTGGGACTACAGGTGTCCACCACAACACTGGCTATTTTTTTGTTGCAATTGTCATTGTTGTTTGGCAGGGCCCGGGCCAGGCTGGAACCCGCCAGCCTCAGTGTATGTGGCCAGCGCCCTACTCACTGAGCTACAGGCACCAAGCCACATCTAGCTATGTTTTTAGAGATGGGGTCTTGCTCTTGCTCAAGCTAGTCTCGAACTCCTAAACTCAGGCAGTTCACCTGCCTCAGCCTCCCGGAGTGTTAGGATTACAGACGTGAGCCACTGTGCTTCGGCCTCTTTATGTCTAATTTCAAGTCGTGGATGTAGATGTGCAAATGAAGAGTCAAAATGATAGCAAATGTCTAGGACAGGGACTTACTGAGAGGCTTTAATGAGGCTTAACAGCTCATAAAGTTTATTTGTTCAACAAACAGTACACAAAGGTCAAAGCCAGGTACTATAAAATCTCTTTCTTCTTCTACATTATAGCTATAAAAAAAAAGAATGCAAGAAGTTCCTAATTTGTAGATGGGCCTGTTCCAAATGTTTTTCCTCTGTGTCTTTTTGATGTTCATTCAGGTTTCCTATTATCACTTTATTATGTATTAGATAATATTCTTTTTTTTTTTTTTTTGAGACAGAGCCCCAAGCTATTGCCCTGGGTAGAGCTCCGTGGTGTCACACCTCACAGCAACCTCCAACTCCTGGGCTCAAGCGAGCTTCTTGCCTCAGTCTCCCAAGTAGCTGGGACTACAGGCGCCTGCCACAATGCCCAGCTATTTGTTGCTTGCAGCCGCCATTGTTGTTTGGCGGGCCCGGGCTGTATTCAGATCCACCAGCTCAGGTGTATGTTGCTGGCGCCTTAGCTTCTTGAGCCACAGGCGCCGAGCCATGTATTAGATAATATTTTTTACTGGAAAGGTAAGGAAGAGTTCAAGTTTTTCTTGACTTAGTTATCTGGAGTCTGAACACACGGTGCCAGAAAGATAATCAGGGTAGAATGTGAGCATAAAATATAAGACTACCTGGGGGAAAGGGAGAAGAAAGGTGGAAAGTTAACCTTTGGAAGAGAAGGAAAGAATGAAAATTAAAATTTTTAAAAAAAAAGTATGGGGGGGAAGATACTGACAAGACTAGAGAGAAAAACATGTATATATGTTTGGAAACTAAAAATAAAATATTTCTGATGCTAAGCTATAAGTGGAAAAAGAGAAAGGGAAGTAGGGAGACTGGGAAATCCTAGCATTCTAGGGAAAGTAAAGAGGTGGTTGGGGAAGGTGTTAATGTGGGCCTGCTTCCCCCAAAGTATGGTTCACTTAAATACTCATCACTTAAGATGGTCCTTAGAAAATAGTTCTACAGTTAGGCAAGCTCAGGAAATACCTCTGAGGGCTCTGCAGGAATGAGACCTGCTTCACATGGTTTAACCCGGGGTTCCTCAAGCGTGTGTACCTCCATTTTGGGAAGCACATTTTGGGAGAACCATCTCAGGCAATGAGATGAGATGGTGGTGCCACTGGTCTGAACTGGCTTAGTTACCTGTTCCACCAACTTAGTATGGGGCAGGAGGAAATCTGTTTGAAGCCTAGGGAATATATACATTTTGTCACAATTATATGGAATTTAAGCTGGAGACTACATTTCACCAGTCCAATATTTGTTTTGACTTCTATAATTGAAAAAGGAAGTCTCACATTCACCTAAAATATAATGTATCTAGACACTGCCTCTTCCTCTCCAGTCTTCCTTGACCACAGCCATCTATATCAAAGAACGAGCATCAGGCCAGGTGTAGTGCCTTACATCTGTCATCCTAGCATTGTAGGAGGCCAAAGCGGGAAGATTACTTGAGCTCAGGAGTTTGAGACCAGCCTGAGTAAGAGCAAGACCTTGTCTCCACCAAAAATAGAAAAATTAGCCAGGTATTCTAGCAGGCACCTGTAGTCCCAGCTATTCAGGAGGCTGAGTCAAGAGGATCTCTTGAGGCCTGGCACAGTGCCTCACACCTGTAATCCTAGCACTCTGGGAGGCCGAGGCAGGTGGATTGCTCTGAGTTCACGGGTTTGACACCAGCCAGAGCAAGAGCAAGACCCTGTCTCTAAAAATAGCCAGGCGAAGTGGTGGGCACCTATAGTCCCAGCTACTTGGGAGGCTAAAGCAAGAGAATCAGTTGAGCCCAGGAGTTGAAGGTAGTTTTGAGCTGTGATGCCATGGTACTCCAGCCTGGGAAACAGAGTGAGACTCATCACTAACTCTCTTTTACCCTTTTTGCCTGGGTGCGTATTTTAATCTGCGTATATGCCTTCCAGACCACAGCTGCCTATTCAGGCAGACTTGTCTTCCAATCAGGGATGCTGCCAGATGCCTCGCTGAATGAGAACTGACAGCATAGTGTCTGCAGTGTGTCACTCATCTGCTGGGATAGTAACTGCTAAGAGAGAAATGAGATGCAGCTGTATGGTTTGTTCTTAGTCATCCCTCCTGGCTCCTGGTGATTGTGGCTTCCTGCGCTAGGTGCACATTACTATTGCTTCAAGAACAGGCTCCTGAATCTTGCCATGATCAGCAAGTGTTCACTGGCATCAGACAAGTGTTTCTTGATCACAGAGCTTGACTTAAACTAATACTTGCTGGATTAAAGGGACCTGCACTTTGCATGACACCTGTTCTCTCTCATATTATCCAATATTCCTCCAAAATGACCCACAACTGTACGGCTATCTTGCTTGCAGGTGTTCAGAGGGCCCTAGGCCGTACCTCACTTGGCCAAGAGACTCAAAAATCCCCAAGAGGGCTTGCCCACCACCTGTTCTCTCACCTTGAGCTTCAGTTTCCTTATCACAGGGCTTGCTCTGCTCTTCCTCACCTGAAAGGCTCAGCTCCAACACCTGGCCTCAGGGTCTCTAATGCTTTCCTACCCTAATGGTCATCTTGATCTCCAGTGACCTGCAAGGTTCCCTTCTTCCTTGCGGTCCCTATTCGCTAGTCCCAGCTGAGATACCCATCTCTCTCCCCTTCAAAACCTTGTTTATATATATCCTGGTTCTTCCAGGCCATTGTTCTCTCTCCTTCCTCTGAGCTTCCAAAATATTTGGCAGTCACCATCCAATCATATGCCTTTGTAGTATTAACAAACTGTTTCCTAGGAACAACCAAAGAAGTGGGCTGGATGCTTCAGAACAGGTAGGACAGAGACCTTACATTTCTTTGGTATCTCCCTGCAGTGAGTGACGTGGCACTAAGCTACAGCAGTCCTCAGAAGTGCTTGATGAACAGACTGTTGTTTCCAGCTTCCTTTGTGGTCCATAAGAAGAGGCACACAGTCCCTTAGCTTTGATGGAAGCTGTAAACTGTCAACAATTCTACTACCTCAAACAGACCGAGTTTACCTTGAAATGGACATTGGGCCTTGTAGAAATGAACATACTCTGTCTCTTCAAATGAATTTCAGTGAAATTTGGTACAGAGGTAAGCTGGATGTGCCACTGCCCCTAGGTTACAGTGTAAAGATATGATTTAAGTATTTGGGATAAATTTGAAATACCAAAGTTATACTCTTGGAAAACAAACAATGATGCTCCTCGTGTTGGAAGTAAATTTATTTCAATAAAAATGCCTCTTAGATCAATCTGATTCTCAGGTTACAGAGATGAAGGCTAACACATAGTTAGCATTAGTCTCCTAAGCAGGGCTAAAGTCCAACACATAGGGATCAGATATTCAGTAGGAAGCTTTTTGCTCAGAACTGGCCCAGTCCACCTGACTCTCAGATCTGGCCCTTGAACAGACTTCCCCAGACATTTTGCCAAGGGCTGGCTTGTAGCCTGAACTAAGGTGTCCCAGGAACGCAATCTGACTGGATAAAAGTCTGACATCTAAGTAGTGGCTTTCTTTGACAGGTACACAAAGATGGCAAATAATCAGTGTTTACTTTGGGATAATTAGGGTTGTCTTTTTCCTCAATTTTGCTGGAAAGTTACTTCCAAAGAAACAAAATCAAAACAAATAGACAAATACATCTCAGCAATTTCCCTTGGCTAACAGAGTTGATAGCAATAAGCAAACACAATGACATTCAACTCGCCTGCACTGGTGCTGGGGCTGGCTCCTCGCTGCAAAATGCCAGGTGTCTCTGAAAACACTCTCCTTATTGTGCATACATTGCACACACACACACACACAAAAAAAAACCCTCCTTCACTCTTTCTTTCCAGACCTCACCTGATTGATGACATAGATGCCATAGTCCAACTGCTGGCGCTGCAGGATTGGATGCAAGTAATGTAACCAATACTTGAGGTGCTCCTGCCGGTTGCGAAATGGAATAATGATGGCCACCTTGTGAGGAGAGACACATTCGTTGGGGGTATAGCGGCCGCCCACCTTCACCTTCGGGTTCATCTTTGCCACAAGCTCCAGGTCCACAGGCATATTAAACTCGATCAGCATGGGACCGACTAGAGAGGAGGAGGGAAGAAGTTAGAGGCCATCGGATTTGCTGCTGCCCAGGCTGTATCAAATGGTCAGGAGGCAGAGGTCAAATGCAGAGGAGACGTCACCTCCTGAGAGGCAATGTGGCCAACGAAAAGGTGCTCACAGTACTATGTCCAGCATGAGCGTGACCAACCATCCGAGGACACCCTCAGTGCTGGGCTAATCCAGATGGCTGGTCACCCTATGAGGCACTCATCTGCCCAGGACCCCCCTTCTCAGACTCCAGTGTAAAACAGAAATAATCCCTGCTCAGACTTCCTGACAGACTGTTGTGTAACATAGTGATGGTTATGGATGAGAAAGAACTTTCTCAGAAACCCTGAGGTTGAAACCTAGCTCTGCCACCTCCTCGCTAGGAAAAATGACTAATATCACCTCTCTAATGGAACTTACTTAGGAAAGGAGAGAGAGAGAGAGAGAAGTAGACAAAGTGTGAGTGTGTGTATCTGTGAACGCATGTGCACACATGCACACCCTGGGAAGGCCAGGAAGGAGGAAATCAGCTTCCACTGAGAAGGTAGCAGGGAGTGGTAAGAGTAAGCATGTCTTAGGAAAGGACCTGACATAGAAGGAAACTAAACTCGGGGAGGGATGGAGCAAAAGTAAGGTCCCAGAGGAGACTGAGGGGAAATAAAAGAATGAATTGAGAATTGCTGCTGAAGGCAGCATAGTCAAGGATGATTCCAAAGTTTCTGGCCTACAAGATCATGGGTCCAGAAGAAGGAAATGAGTTAGGAAGAGAGCTCTTGGCACAGAAGAAAAATTGTTGAGATGCAAATGGCGGGTTTTGAGGTAGTGGCAGATCAGGAGTAGAGAGAAAAGGGAAAGGTAAAGATCTACCCATGGGGCCCATGACATGTGTTGTGGTCCCGGCAACACAGAGAATTGGACAGAGCCAAGACCCAAACCCAGGCTCCCAGTATTCTCTGTGGACCACACTCCCTCAAAATGAGTTCCAGGAAGCATTAAACCCAGCAAGATACTCAATGGAAACATATGTCCCCTGGTCAAAGAAGGGTGGGAACCCTGTGCCTTAAATCCTGCTTCTGAAAGGTCATGTGCACATCAAAGGCTCTGAGAGGTTGTATAATCAAGAAACCCCCTTCACTTTATTTAACTCACCATTTCCCAAGCTTATTTGGCCACAGAACCATTTTGTCAGGGAACACACCTTGGGAACTGTTACTTACCTGTGAAGCAAACCAGACACAAGAGCAAAGGAAAAAACCTACAGAACAAAGGTGGGAACACCGACCACAACCTTCCATCAAAGTCCCTCTGAAACATGCAGCTGAGAACCCACCCAGGCTCGGTGAGCACCGGTCTGTCCTCTTTATCCACGTGGTCCCCAAGTGTCCCCTGGCCTCAGGGAGCACTCACCCTTCTGAACTGAACAGCTGGAGAAAAGGAAACTGTGAGCCTTGCTCCCTGCCCCAGGGGACCCCACACACCTTCCTGCCCAGTTCCAACAGCACAGGACCTTTCCCATGAATTCATTTTCTTCTGAGCCACAGCTCCAACCAAATCACTTTCCTATTAAAATCTTGCAGTGAAAAAAAAAAAAAAGGCTCGGCGCCTGTGGCTCAACGGGCTAAGGAGCCAGCCACATATACTTGAGCTGGCAGGTTCGAATCCAGCCTGGCCCGCCAAACAATGACGGCTGCAACCAAAAAAATGGCTGGGCGTTGTGGCAGGCGCCTGTAGTCCCAGCTACTTGGGAGGCGGAGGCAAGAGACTCGCTTGAGCCCAGGAATTAGAGGTTGCTGTGAGCTGTGATGATACAGCACTCTATCCAGGGTGACAGCTTGAGGTTTTGTCTCAAAAAAAAAAAAAAAAAAAAAAGCTTGCAGTGGCTAAAAAGCTGTGTGGCCTTGTACAAGGTACAGCCAAACCCCTTAGCTTGGCAATAGCGCCCTTCAGTCTCAGCTCTGTTTCCTTCCCCATTCTTAACCATGCCTATACCCACCTGTTTCTCTTTGCCAGAAACATTCCTCCCTCTGTCCTCTAAAGGGCAACCTTTGAGAGACAAGGCCTGGATCAAGCTCTGTCCTTTTGCCCCCATTACTACAGAGCTGAGGCAGCAGACCTTCTGAGGCAGGGAAGCAGATCAGTCCCTCATAGACTGCCTACTGACCTGGCTTCCCTTCCCAGGGTGCCCTTAGGTGAACAGGCACTAGGCTCCAGGAACAAGTCACTAGACCAGTTTTCCCCAGGCTAGCATCAGAATCACCTGAGGCAATTAGTACAAATATAGTCTCCTTCCCCTAGAGCTATGGTCTCCAACTCCAGGGGCCACAGACCAGTTCAGGAACTGGGCAGCACAGCTCTGCCTCCTGTCCCACCCACTACCCACCCCTGCCAGTCCATGGAAAAATTGTCTTCCATGAAACCAATCCCTGTTGCCATAAAGGTTCTGGTCTGTGGCCTATTAGGAACTGGGCCATGCAGCAGGAGGTGAGCGGTGGGTGAGGGAGTGTAGCTTCATCTGTATTTACAACCACTCCCCAGCTCCCTCTCTCCCCACCACTTGCATCACTGCCTGAGCTCTGCTTCCTGTCCCATCCCCATCTAACCCCCAACCCATGGAAAAACTTTCAACTGGTCCCTGGTGCCAAAAAGGTTGGGAACCGCTGCCCTACAGAGTCTGATTCAGCAGATCATAAGAAAGGCCTAGAATGATGGATAATAAACAGGGAGCCCTGGTGATTCTTACTGGGCACGTTGGGCAACAGGCAGCTGGATGGCCCACCTTCACAAGCCCTGGGGCTTTCAGGACAGGAGGGTCCTCGGGATTCCCACTTATCCCCTTCCCCACAAGGTCTGCCAAGCCTGAGCTGCTCAGCTCCCAACCTGGGAGGCTCTGCTGCACAGTGAACTTGCGAAAAACATGAAAGGAAGATCTGTCACTGTGCTCTTTTCACTTCACAGGGCCCCTGCAACATCTGCAACTCTCACTCCACCCCACCCCACCTTTGGTTCTGAAGATGCTGCTAAACATAACCCCATTTTCAGGAACTCAAGAAGCATCTGGGCTGTCAAACCTACCAACTTGTTATACCTTCTGAAACCAACCCAGGAGACAGGAATTCACACGTGGCCTACCTACCCTCCTCAGAGTAGGCACCTGCAGGCAGGAAGGTGTCCAGGTGTTGCCCCGTCACGGTTTCAGAAAGGTGCTCCTGAGGTAAAGAGCTGGAACAGGAGAAGGGGTGCCTGGGCCCTGGCCCCGCTCCACCAGCAGATCTTTGAACAAGAACCATCTACTCTCAGGGACTGATTTCCCCACTGTGAATTGCAGGGATGCCATTGGATGCTCTCTCAGGTCTTAAGACACCCTGACATGTCTAGAGACACTCGGTCAGCCAAGACAGCAGAGACCCAAAGCTGAGACAAATCCTTATTCTCATCTTCCCCGCCCCCCAGAGAGCATGAATGCTCAGACAGACAGAAAGAAATGAGTGTCCTGGACAACCACCAACCATCACACTCATCTTCGTCCCTCCTACCTCAATACCCAGGTTGTCCTCGTGTCCATCCTTGTACCTTTTCTCCCCACTCTCCCTAGACACACTCCCTTCTCACTATTACTCAGGTCTTTGGTTTAAACATGTGACAGTTCTCAAAAACCTCTGTCTCTCTCCCACACCTCTTTCCTGAACCTACAGCCAAAAGGACATAGTAGTCATATGCCATGGGCACCTTAAACTCAACCTGCCCCAGATGAGCTCTCATGAGCCCCACCACCATTCACCACCTACAGCCGAAGTCGCTTCTCCTCCAGGGTTCCCTCAGCACTGACACTGCTGCCCACCCAGTATGAGAGTTGATTCCTGGGTGGTCCCTTCTATTCCCCCTCCTCTTTCAGCAACCCCCCCTCACATTCTCTCTCTCATACATGCACACTCATACACACACACACACACACATACACAGGTGGTATCGACAGCACTCTGACAATCCATGGTAGTCTATCAAGTACCAAACCAGAATCTTTATTCTGAAATGTTTATTTAATGCAAACACTCCCTGTGATATACATCAAGACCACTTCCAATTTGTATCAATCAATATTTCTGGGCACCTGCTGTGTGCCAAGTTGTGTGCCAGCCCAAAGAAGGGTAGGTGGAGGGAGGGGGAGAGGATGGACAAGATAGTTCCTGCCTTCCAGCAGCTCCCTGCTAAGGCTGTGGCGGAACCTAAGTGAAAATTACCCTGGTTCAAAGCTGGCCAAGGAACTTGCTCCTCCAAGGACTTGTGCAGAGCTTTATCTCTGAACAGCCTCTTCTCTCCCTCCTACTCCCTTCTGTGCCCCTCTCACAACCCCTACCACGCCTCCAACACATCAAGAACACCTTGACCCCAAGTCTTGCCCTTTTTGGCCAGTCTGACAATTCTTTTCCCAACTTCTCTGAAGCCTCCACAGCTCTGAGAATCCTGCAGCTCACACCTCTGAGATTGGTGCCTTGGCTCAGCCTCGAGCCAAATGCCTTCTTGGGTTGGGTGCCAGGCAAGAGGCCTCCCAAGTGCCCTGCACACCTCCTGCCATGCAACAAGGCCCTGCTCCACCCCACACCTGGCTCTGTCCCAGTGAGAAAATCTAGAGAGCTCAGAATCCAGCAGGGCAATGACCAGCTCTGTTCAGAGACATGCAGACCTGCTACCAGGTCCCAGAGTCCCTGCCTGGGGCCACAGGGAAGGGCTACAGGAGCAGGCAGAGGGCTGAGGGCTTCATGACACTCCTCAGGCTGAGCCAAGGCACCCGTGCTGTGCGGCGCATGGTGTGTGCTACCACAGGCCCTCGGCCCTGCTGGGCTGGCTTGTGTGTTTTCTTGGCTCTGGGAGCTGGGAAGCAGGGTTACGTAAGCAGATGAGCAGATGTAAGCTGTCCTCCGCTCCCCCAGCTCAAGCCCCGCCACGTGGGCCTCTCAGCTGGGAGTCCAGGTCATGGCCTTGCGTGTAAGTCGCTCAATAACTTCAATGTGTGAGCTCAACTCAGACAAATTCCACTGCTCTCCTGCCTGGCACGGCAAACCCAAACACATACATGCCCCTTCATCAAAGGCCCTGCTAATCTAAGCCAATCCCAGCATGGACTCCTGCTTTGATTTCATGCTGGCGGAACCACTAGCTCAATCCTCTAGTCTCAGCAAAACAGGCTAACACATCTAGTCACTGCTTTTCAACAGATTGGCCAGTGGGTCAAGGAATAATCCTTGGTGGGATTCTCAACTGTGACAATGCTTTACTAGCCCAGAGTGAAACGATACAAGAAAAGACTGTGTAGGCAGTTCTTCCACCAATTTAAACGTAATCAATGGCTAGGAAGCCCTTTCATCCAAGATCAAGTTTCTCTTACAATTTAAATGTTATAATGTCCTTTCTCTTGTAAAATGAACATGGTAGATTTTGATGTTGGAATGATTTTTTACATTTGACTTTTTAAAAATCCTTCCTTGGTAGCTATGGGTCAGACTCTTGACCCTGCCCCTCTTCCCTGGGGTTCCTCCATAGCCTCTAGTGGATGGGCCATTTTTTTCTGCACCAATTTTCAAAGGCCAGGTGTGCACTGTGTGAAAGTTGATCATGTAAGATGCTAGATGTTGGGGGGCGGGGAAGCGGAAGCTTTCTGGGTTCAAAACATTGTTCCAAGAATGTAATTTTCTGCAAGCCTGACTGGTGAAACTGTTGTTTTATGTATAGCTTCTGAGGTTATTTATAGTTTCTGAGATAACTTGCTGCAACTCTAGGTCTAATTTTGCCCACCTCCATTCTCACCAATGGGAGCTTGCCAGCTCCCTAAACCCTTACGAGTGCCAATGAACATTGATGAACTTTCTCAAAGAACAATATACAACATTTCTCCCTTTTAATAAAACTTCTAACCTTCTCTTTGTTCTGCAGAAATACCAAAGACCACTGAGTCTGTCAAATATGTCCCAAACTGTAATATTTTCTTCCCAAATAAAACATTAAATTTCAATACTCATCTCTGCATTTTTGACTTTGACTTTTAACAGACACTATCACCAAATTACTCAGCTTGAGAGAAAGTCATTTGAAATCATGGTGCCCCTTATGGGCCCTTACACCAGAGAAGCACCATATTCTGTACATGTCTCATCTCTCAAATCTCCCCTTTTGTACTTTTGGAAGGAAGATAAACTCTCTAAGTTTCCAAAGACTTCAATGTCATCTAATCTAATTCAACAGCTGCCTGGTCTCTCAGCTCAAGGCATCACCTTCCCTAGGAAGCCTTCCCAGACCACTCAAGGTTGGTTCTTATTCTTCATCCACATCCCCTAAGCACTCACAGCCCCACATCCATACACATATGTGCCCAGTTAGCCCTGCAGCGGGAGGGCTGGGTTAAGAAAAAGTCTTTGTCTTCAGGGGGAAAGGGAGACCAGCAAAGCAAACAATAGGGTAAGTGACAGTAGTGAGAATAAGTAAAATGGGCACAAAGGAAGAGGAATCAACTCCAGGGCCAGAGAAGAGAGTCAAAGAAAGTTTTACAAAAAAGCAGCTGCATTGACTGGGCCCATCGATCCTCTTGGGCAGGATTCATCACATAGAGTTGTGTCTCCTTGTCAGCCAGCTCCCTTGGCTGCCAGACACGTGTGAGTGTGCTGTCAAATCTAAGCCAAGTGGGTGGCACACAGCTATCCTCCCTGTTTCTCTGCCACTGATACAGGACACAAAGAAGGTTTGGATAAACCTACAAGAAAACCTTATGGAAGCGCATGAGCTGAAGAGCCACCAGGAGGGGATCTAAATTCTCATGCTAACCATTTCTCACTTAGTATTACACTCTAACTTGCAAAGTCTTCAAAGTATAGAAAATAATCTGTTTTTTTGCTTTTTGGGGGGGGTTGTTCGAGATAGGGTCTTACTCTGTGGCCCTGGGTTGAGTGCTGTGATGCTGCAGCTCATAGCAACCTCAAACTCTGGGCTCAAGTGATCTTCTTGCCTCAGCCTCCCATGTAGCTGGGACTGCAGGCTCCTGCCACAATGCCCAGCTCTTGCTCAGGCTAGTCAACACCCACTTCGGCCTTCTGAGTGCTAAGACTACAGGCATGAACCACTGCACCCTGTCAAAAATAATCTATTTTTTAAATTCAGATAATCATGGTATTTTTCTTTATACCCTTGGATATAATCTTTAAATTGAACAATAAGTATTTTAAAATATAACCCAAGGATGGGAAAGGGTATCCCCCCCAGTCCTATTTCCAATAAATATCTTCCAAAATAAAGATTTCAAAACATACCACTTAGTGACCAGAAAACTGGAATAATCAATTTGTAATGCTAACATGATGTGTCTTGGGCATACCACACACACAACACACCCCAACACCCACAGTTCTTTCTGTCAACTCACCATCCAAGCCACTGTTAGACCCTAAGGAAAGAAATGCCTTTTCAACAGGAAACAAAACACATCTGTGATCTCAGAACCTTGCATTTGGGGACACAGAGAAAAACAAAGTACTTGCTCAAAAAAAAAAAAGAAAAAGAAAAGCCTGCCAGAAGAGGCCTGCAGAGCAGAGCCCAGGTGGCCAAGTGGGAAGCTGGACCACCCTGGCTCCGTGGGGACAGTTGCTCCTCTACCCATCTCTGTGCTCAGGAGCGGTCCTGCCCCTGCCCTTGCCGTGTGCTTGAACTGCCACACTTTATAGGCCTTCCATAATACGACCTAAAAGTGACCTCAGCCAGCAGTGAACCACCATACCATCCTCAGCAGAACTGCCATTTCTCATGGCTTGCTCTCTCTCTTGTTAAAGTTCCACCCAACCTTCAAAGGCCAAGCACAGTACTGCTGAGGTTTCCATCAATTGGAGTGGTTCTCAAACTGTGGAGTGCACAAAGAATTATCCAGGGAAGTATGTGAATTGGCAGATTCCGGGGTCCTGCTCACTAGATTCTGATTTTGATAAGCCTGGGGCAGGGGCCAAGGAAATCTGCATTTTAACAAGCACTCTAGGTAACTAATTTTCATGCAAGTCCCTGGACTGTATGTTAAGAAACACTGGTTTACAGGTTCACTCATTAACCACCACCGCCCTCCCACCCCCAGGAAGGTATTTAAGTGTGAGTGAGGTCAAGAAAATAATTTATAGCTGGCACGGTGGCCCATGCCTGTAATCCTAGCATTCTGGGAGATCGAGGTGGGTGGATAGTCTGAGTTCAGGAGTTTGAGACCAGTCTGAGCCAGAGTGAGATCCTGTCTCTAAAAATAGCCGGGCACTGTGGTCAGCACCTGTGGTCCCAGCTACTTGGGAGACTGAGGAAAGAGGATCACTTGAGCTCAAGAATTCAAGGTTGCTGTGAGCTATGACACCACGGCACTCTACCCAGGGTAACAAAGTGAAACTCTCAAAAAAAAAAAAAAAAAAAAAAAAAAAGCTCGGTGCCAGTGGCACAAGCGGCTAAGGCGCCAGCCATATACACCTGAGCTGGCGGGTTCGAATCCAGCCCGGGCCCACCAAACAACAAGGATGGTTGCAACCAAAACATTGCCAGGCGTTGTGGCAGGTGCCTGTAGTCCCAGCTACTTGGGAGGCAGAGGCAGGAGACTCACTTGAGCCCAGGAGTTGAGGTTGCTGTGAGCTGTGATGCCACATAACTCTACCCAAGGTAACAGCTTGAGGCTCTGTCTCAAAAAAATAAAAAATAAAAAATAAAAAAAGAAGAAAAGAAAATAATTTATACTCTGAAACTACATATTCTTTTCTGGCTTCTACAAAGGGTCAGACATAATAATTATGTTGGGACCCATGAGCTAAACATTTACATTTTATTTTTATTGATTTATTCATTTATTTAAAGAGATAAGAGTCTTGTTCTGTCACCCAGGCTGAAGTGCATGGTGCAATCACACACAGCTCACTATAACCTCAAATTTCTAGGTTCAAGCAGTGCTCTCACTTCATCCTTTTCAATCGCTGGGACTTGAGGTGTCCACCACCACGTAAGGCTACTTTTTAATTTTTTTGTGAAGACAAGGTCACACTAGGTTGCCCATGGTCGTGGGATTGTAGGCATAAGCCTCCATGCCCAGCCAATAAGCCAGCCAATTATCTACATTTCAACTCTTCCTCGGTCTAAACTTTCTAAATTCCATTTCCTCTTTTTCTGATTTTAATTTTGACATTACTTCTTTTTATAGTGTTTTTATAAGCTACTTCAAAAACTTTCATAAAAGAGACAAAGTAACAGTCTTTCAAAATTTAGACCAAATGTCATCCTCCTTCAAAGCCTTCCCCAAATCCTCTTGGGGCCAGTCTCCACTCCATACACCTTCAATACCCTTCACAGCACAAGAGCCCTGCAGGGAAGAGGCACCAGTCCACCTGCCAGCTTCCTCCATCAAATGTCCTGAGGGCAGGAGTTGTGTTCCGTTCCTTTCTGTTCCTGCGACAGTTCCTGGCAAAGCAGGATTAGCAAACAGGTGTTGACCCACATAGCACTTGTTCAACTGTGAGTTAAGAAGCTGAGCTCACAGAGTCAGGGGCCATCTTACTGTTGAACTTTCAGAATCTAAGATTTTTGTCCTAATCGTGCATCTCAAACCAAGGTAGGGTATAGACACTTTCATTTTGGGGTTCTAATGAGCTTCATTTCTGGGCATAGTACCTGATTCACATGCTATAGCCCATCCCCCACCCTTAATTTCCACCCCCCCCCATGTACCCTCAGTTTTAAAATAAGTTTCCTCCAGGCTCTAGGCCTATGGTGAGACTTTATGGGCGACCCAACTTCCTAGTAAAAATGTTGCATCTCCACACCGAAGTCTCACACTGCTGCACCAAATTGACTCTTCACCAAGTACACTAAAAGAATACTTTTAGACTGCAAAAAAGGGTCCTCATCTTCCCTTTGATAATCTTTCATGGTGCTAATGCTCACAGATGCATTGACCCAGTGGAGAGCAAGTCATGACGCACGTGCCTCTACTGTTCTTATGCTATACCACTGGGGCCTGTCTCCAAATCCCTCTACATATAATAGGGTCCAGGCAGCCACGAACTGGCTGAAGTGGCATAAAAATGAATCTCACCTGACATCAGTGATCTAAACCCCTCTCATTTCTACAGCCATGGTCAACATAGTCATGGCTCTCAGTTCTGCCAAGCAGTAGAATCATGAAGAATGCACAGAAAACCCTCTGGGCATGACAGTTCACTTTTATACCTCTGCCAGAGATGCAAGGTCCTGGGATCAAGCAATAGTGCTTAGGGAGTCACAAGCTTCTAAAAGCCAGTAAATAGGGTCCCAAGTATTTGACCTCTTGGGGAAAAAGGCCCCAGAGGAATTCTTGCTTTCTTTGGTCCTGGCCCAAAGGCAGATTCTTCCTTCTCACTTTCTTTGCTGGAATTTGTGGAAACTGTGAAAATTGTGCCTGCCCACAATTATCACTACCAAGAAGAGTCTCAGGGGCCAGCTTGCCTGGAAACCCTATGTCAGCCCCAGAAAGATCCTGACACACCTCTCTCCTCTTAGAACTAGAGGACTTCCAGAAGGGACAATTTGAGCCTCTCAGAAAGGATTAGAATAGTTAATAAGTTAATAGGCATCTGGTGCTTTATATTAAGACCTTCGCCCCCAGGCTGGGGCAATTTCCTGTCTCTTCTGGGTCCTTCTGTCTCAGCCTGTTGCCAGTTACCAGCAAGCAGCCCAGGGCCTGCCACTTAAGAACTCCCGAGTTGGCTCGGCGCCTATGGCTCAAGCGGCTAAGGCGCCAGCCACATACCCCTGAGCTGGTGGGTTCGAATCCAGCCTGGGCCTGCCAAACAACAATGATGGCTGCAAACAAAAAAATGGCCAGGCATTGTAGTGAGCGCCTGTGGTCCCAGCTACTTGGGAAGTGGAGGCAAGAGACTCACTTGAGCCCAGGAATTGGAGGTTGCTGTGAGCTGTGATCCCACAGCAGTCTATCCAGGGTGACAGCTTGAGGCTCTGTCTCAAAAAAAAAGAACTCCAGAATCAACTTCACCTCCATCCCCTTGTGGGTCCCCACCCTCAGTGCCAGCCAGGATGCTGGGGAGGATGCTTTACTCTGAACCTATGAAGAGAGGTAGACATTTGGCACAATCTACAAGAACCAATGCAAATTCCAAGGGAAGCAACAGTAAAAAGTCACAGACCAGGGTTCAAATGGCTGCTCTACCTCTGAAAAGTCATAGGCAAGTTTCTTAACTTCATTGGTGACAGTGTAACAGAGAAAGAGGCTCATTAAAGGGTAGCGCCTGTGGCTCAGTCAGTAGGGCACTGGCCTCATATACCAAGGGTGGCAGGTTCAAACCCAGCCCCGGCCAAACTGCAACAAAAAATAGCCAGGCGTTGTGGCTGGTGCCTGTAGTCCCAGCTACTCAGGAGGCTGAGGCAAGAGAATCGCCTAAGCCCAGGAGTTGGAGGTTCCTGTGAGCTGTGTGATGCCACGGCACTCTACCAAGGGTGATAAAATGAGACTCTGTCTCTACCAAAAAAAAAAAAGGCTCATTAAAGAGCAAAAATGTTTTGCAAACTGTCTCTTAAAACCCCTTCACCCTTTTGGGGAACTAAAACTAAAACCTGCAGCTCTGCCCAAGGCCAGTAAACAGAGGGGAATGTTCTGTGTCTCTTGTATCTCAGGAGATAATCAATGAATTGTCCAGGCAGAAAACAAGGCAAATTATTGGAGGCAGGAGATGGGGTCATCAGCCATAGCCTGAAGCTAAATGCTCCCTTTAAAAGCTCTGTATTTTTGCTTAGAGTTAGGCCACTGGTACTTTCAGCAGAGACTCCGCTGTCTTCCTCTTTTGCCAGTAAATTAATAAACTTCTCTTTCCTTCTCTTCATTCCACTTGCCTCATTTTTTGTTGGGTGGGGGGGAACAAGTACTTAACTTTTCAGTAATAACAGCACAGTGGCTAAAACCCTGTATGCTCACACTATATATCTGCTGAATAACCATGTTAATAATACTTGCATGCAGGGCTCACACTCTAAGAGGCTAACAAATCATTCTTATCAGAGAGAATTCAATAGATGCTAAAGTTCATAAAGATAAGGCTGTACCAAGGAGAAACAGCTGAATTTCGCTATATCAGCATACCTAACACGGGAGGAACAGAGGATATTAACATAGTTACAGGAAAAAAAGAGTGCTGGTGAGAGATTAGACAAAACAAAGGAGAAAAAAGTCTTATGTTCAACATACCTAACACGCGGAGGAACAGAGGATATTAACATAGTTACAGGAAACAAAGAGTGCTGGTGACAGATTAGACAAAACAAAGGAGAAAAAAGTCTTATGTTCAACAAAATACAGTGTGGACAGAGAGGCCCTTGTGGCTCAGTGGGCAGGGTGCTGGCCCCATATATCGAGGGTGGCGGGTTCAAACCCAGCCCTGGACAAACTGCAACAACAAAAAAAATAGCTGGGTGTTATGGCGGGCGCCTATAGTCCCAGCTACTTGGGAGGCTGAAGCAAAGGAATCGCCTAAACCCAGGAGCTGGAGGTTGCTGTAAGTTGTGTGCCACCATGGCACTCTACCATGGGCGATAAAGTGAAACTCTGTCTCTACAAAAAAAAAAAAAAAAAAAAATATATATATATATATATATATGTGTGGACAAAGTGAACACATAAGTAACAGATTCAGACAATATCTGCAATGCCCAAAACCAGCAAGGTATTAATATCTAGTATATACACATATAACGAATTCCTGCATATCATCAAGAAAAATACAAGAACTCCATTGAAAAAATAGGCAAAGTATTATTATAAATAAGTAATTTACCAAAGAAGAATCCCAAAGGCCATCAAGCATATGAAGAGATACTCAAGTTCATTAGTAATCAGAGAAGGGCAAGTTAAAACAAAAAGAATTATTGCAGTACATCTGTTAGTTTCACAAAAAATAGGAAACTGTTAATCATACTCAAATGTGTCCATAAAGGACATATATAAGAATGTTCCTCCCAGAGATATTTGTGAAGGTAGTGTTTGGGGCAATCTGGGAGTTCCTCATTATGGAAGAGAGAGAGAAAAACTAGGAAGTATGACCTTATGAGGTATTATTCAGTAGTTAGAATCAACACACCAGATGTACTCATAGGAACATAGATGAGTAAAAACAAAGCTGAGTAACTGCTGCCCAATTCTTGGTTTTCTAAATGCCATTGTCCACTAATGGAACTACACAGCTCATTGGAGAAGTGGCTGACTCTGAAGCTGAGTTGAGGAAAGAACAACAGAACCCTGGAACATGTTGTTGTGCCTAAAAGAAAGAACATACTCAAAGAATAATAGGATAGCTGGGCACTATGGCTCAGGCCCATAATCCCAGTGACTCAGGAGGCTCAGGTCGGGGGGTCACTTGAGGCCAGGAGTTCAAGACCACCCAGGGCAACACAGCAAGACCCCATCTATAAAATTAAAATTAATTAGCTGTGCACGGTGGCAGGTGTTTGTAGTCCTAGCTACTTGGAAGGCTGTGGAGGGAAATTGCTTGAGCCCAGGAGTTCAAGCTTGCAGTTCAAGACTGCAGTGAGCTACGATTGTGCCACTGCATTCCAGCCTGGGTGATAGAGTAAGACCCTGTCTATACCTACCTTGAAAGATCTGTCAAATAACTGGCCTGAACTCTTCAACAATGTCATTGTCATTAAATAAAAAGGATGACTCAAGGAATTACTCCAAATTGAGACATGACAACTGAATATAATATACAGTTTTCAATTTTCTTTTACTATAAGAACATTGTTGAGATAATTGACAAAATCTTCCAAAAGCCTATAGATGACATAATAGAAATGTTTCAATGTTGAGTTCCTGGTTTGTAATTATACTATGATTATATTTTTAAAAATTTTGTTTTTAGGAAATATACACTGAATATTCAGGGTAAAAGGATATGGTTCAGCATATACAGATAAGAGAGAGAAAGAGAGAGTGTGAGCATATGTACAAGAGAAAGAAAAAGCAAATACAGTAAAATGTTAGGGTGGGTGTGGTGGCAAATGCCTGTAATCCTAGCACTCTGGGAGGCTGAGGCAGATATATTACTTGAGCTCAGGAGTTGGATACCAGTCTGAGCAAGAGTGAGACCCTGTCTCCAAAAATAACCGATGTTGTGGCACACATCTGTAGCTCCAGCTACTCAAGAGGCTAAGGCAAGAAGATTACTTGAGCCCAAGAGTTTGAGATTGCTGTGAGCTATAACGCCACAGCACTCTACTGAGGGTGACAAAGTAAGACTATCTCAAAAACAAAAAAAAACCCCAAAAAACAAAAACAAATACAGTACAATGTTAACATTTAAGGACTCTAGAGGTTATCCAGAAATTATTTTATTAATCTAACTTTTCTATGTCAAACTTTTTAAAATTAAAAAAAACAGAACCAGGGCGGCTCCTGTGGCTCAGCGAGTAGGGCGCCGGCCCCATATACCAAAGGTGGTGGGTTCAAGCCCGGCCTCGGCCGAACTGCAGAACAAAAAAATAGCCGGGCGCTGTGGCGGGCGCCTGTAGTCCCAGCTACTAGGGAGGCTGAGGCAAGAGAATCGCTTGAGCCCAAGAGCTGGAGGTTGCTGTGAGCAGTGTGACGCCACGGCACTCTACCAAGGGTGATAAAGTGAGACTCTGTCTCTACAAAGAAAAAAAAAAACCTCGTAACCGTTCATATTTCCACCTCCAGGGAAAAGAATAATCTATGTCATAGAACACCATGTAAAATTAAAATAATCTAAATGAGATGGAATGGCATAGAAAAAACATCTCCTAGATTTCTCAGTGGAAAAAAAATGGCAAAATACTACATAAATGATTCAGCTTCTGTTAACTAAAATAGTGTATATGTATACCTGTATCTACATGTATAAAAAAAGGATAGAAGGAAACATACAACACAGTTAACAGTAGCTACCTTTGGGGTACGGTAGGATAGGTGAATATGCCCGTATTTATTTTTCTGGGAAATGTATCACGTATGTATAGCTTTCATCAAATTTTAAAAGGTATCTATGATGTCAACCAGATCAAAAGGTTTTCATCAAAATGACAGAAAACTTCTCAAGAAATATGAAAAATATTTATAAATGTTTAAGAATTGGGTGGAAGGAGGGTAATTGCTGGGACCACACTTACGGCCATCTTACAAGGGTACATGTGAAATTTACTAAGTGTAGAATATAAATGTCTTAACACAATAACTAAGAAAATGCCATGAAGGCTATGTTAACCAGTTTGATGAAAATATTTCAAATTGTATTTAAAACCAGCACATTGTACCCCTTGATTGCATGAATGTACACAGCTATGAATTTAAAAAAAAAAAAAAAAGTAAACTTATTAAATGTAGAGTATCAATGTCTTTGTATCGTGATCAAGAAAATGCCATGAAGGCTATCTGTAACAGTACGATCAAAACATTTCTGAATGTATATGAATCGTGCCCTATGATTGTACCAATGTACAGAATTATGATTCAATAAAATTATA
>CAUYON010080646.1:0-10690 GCA_963573935.1 Arctocebus calabarensis | reverse complement strand
CCCCTCAACCCCATCTCTCCTCCGCCCTCCCGTCCCTTGCCCCTTTCCCCATATTCTTGTGCTCTAGTTGGGTTGTAGCCTTCATTTGAAAACTATAAATTAGCTTCATAGTAGGGCTGAGTACATTGGATACTTTTTCTTCCATTCTTGAGATACTTTGCTAAGAAGAATATGCTCCAGTTCCATCCATGTAAACATGAAAGAGGTAAAGTCTCCACCTTTCTTTAAGGCTGTGTAATATTCCATGCTATACATATACCACAATTTATTAATCCATTCATGGATCGATGGGCACTTGGGCTTCTTCCATGACTTAGCAATTATGAATTTGGCTGCAATAAACATTCTGGTACAGATGTCTTTCTTATAATGTGATTTTTGGTCTTCTGGGTACATACCTAGTAAAGGAATTATAGGATCGAATGGCAGGTCTGTCGTTACATCTTTAAGTATTCTCCAAACATACTTCCAAAAGGAACGTATTAGTGTGTATTCCCACCAGCAGTGTAGAAGTGTTCCCTTTTCTCTACACCCACGCTAACATTTCTGGTTTTGAGATTTTTGTCATGTGGGCTAATCTTACTGGAGTTAGGTGATATTTCAAAGTAGTTTTGATTTGCATTTCTCTGATGATTAAGGACGGTGAGCATTTTTTCATGTGTCTGTCAGCCCTGCATCTGTCTTCTTTAGAGAAGTTTCTCTTCAAGTCCTTTGCCTACCCCAAGATGGGATCACTTGTTCTTTTCTTGCTAATACGTTTCATTTCTCTGTGATTCAGATTATTAAACCTTTGTCTGAGGCATAACCTGCAAATATGTTCTCCCATTCTGAGGGCTGTATGCTTGCTATACATACTATGTTCTTGGCTGTGCAGAAGCTTTCTAGTTTGATCAGGTCCCAGTAGTGTATTTTTGATACTGCTTCAATTGCTTGGGGAGTCCTCCTCATAAAATACTCACCCACTCTGACTCCTTCAAGAGTTTTTCCCTGCACGTTCATCTATTGTTTTTATAGTTTCATGTCTTGAGTTTAAATCTTTAATCCCAGTGAGAGTCTATTTTAGTTAATGGTGAAAGGTATGGGTCCAGTTTCAGTCTTCTACAGGTCACCAGCCTGTTCACCCAGCACCATTTGTTAAATAGGGAGTTGTTTCCCAACGAAAAGTTTTTAATTGGCTTATCAAAGATCAAATAATGGTAAGTTGCTGGGTTAATCTCATGGTTTTCCATTCTGTTCCAAGCATCTACCTCTCTGTTTTTGTGCCAGTACCATGCTGTTTTGATCATTATCGATTTATAGTACAGTCTCACATCTGGTAGCGTGATTCCTCCTGCTTTGTTTTTATTTCTGATTAATGTCTTGGGTATTTGAGGTTTTTTCTGATTCCATATAAAACGAAGTATTATTTTTTTCAAGATCTTTAAAATATGACAGTGGACTTTAAATAGGAATTATGGAATTGCATTAATATTATATGTTGCTTTGAGTAGTATAGACATTTTTATAATGTTGATTCTTCCCAGCCATGAATATGGTATGGTTTTACATTTGTTACCATATTCAGCTATTTCTTTTCTTAAAGTTTCATACTTCTCTTCATAGAGATTTTACATGTCCTTTGTTAGGTAAACTCCCAAATATTTCATCTTCTTTGGCACTACTGTGAAAGGGATAGAGTCCTTGACTGTTTTTTCAGTTTGGCTATTGTTGGCATATTTAAAGGCTACAGATTTATGGGTGTTGATTTTGTAGCCTGAGACACTGTAGTATTCAGTGATCACTTCTAAAAGTTTTATAGTAGAATCCCTGGTGTTTTCCAGGTATACAATCATATCATCAGAAGAGTGAAAGTTTGATCTCTTCTGACCTTATGTGGATACCCTTGATTGCTTTTTCTTTCCTAATTTCAATGGCTAAAACTTCCATTACAATGTTAAAGAGCAATGGACACATTGGCATCCTTGCCTGGTTCTTGATCTAAGTGGAAATGATTTCAATTTAACGCCATTCAATACGATATTGGTTGTGGGTTTGCTTTAAAGGGCCTCTATCAGTTTAAGAAATGTCCCTTCTATACCCATTTTCTTAAGTGTTCTGATCATGAAAGGATGCTGGATATTATCAAAAGCTTTTTCTGCATCCATTGAGACAATCATATGATCTTTTTCAAAAAATTTGTTTATGTGCTGAATTATAATGATAAATTTGCATATATTGAACCAGCCTTGAGACCCTGCGATGAAGCCCACTTGGTCATGGTGTATAATTTGTTTGATGTGTTATTAGATTCTGTTTGTTAGAATCTTGTTGAATATTTTTGCATCAATATTCATTAGTGATATTGGTCTATAATTTTCTTTTCTTGTTGGGTCTTTCCCTGGTTTAGGGATCAAGGTGATATTTGCTCCATAGAATGTGTTGGGTAGTACTACTTCTTTTTCTATGTTTTGGAAGAGGTTTAGTAATGTAGGTACTAGTTCTTTAAAGGTTTGGTAGAATTCTGACATGAAGCCATCTGGTACTGGGCTTTTCTTTTTAGGGAGATTTTGTACAGTTGAAGCTATTTCAGAACTTGATATAGACCTGTTCAACATTTCCACATCATTCTGGCTAAGTGTTGGTAGATGGTGTGCTTCCCAGTATTGGTCAATTTCCTTCAGATTTTTATATTTCTGAGAGTAAAGTTTCTTATAATATTCATTAAGGATTTTTTGAATTTCTGAGGGGTTGGTTGTTATTTCATCTTTACCATTTCTGACTGATGAAATTAGAGATTTTACTCTTTTTTTTCCTGGTTAGGTTAACCAAAGGTTTATCAATTTTATTAATCTTTTCAAAAAACCAACTTTTTGACTTATTAATCTGTTGTATAATTCTTTTGTTTTCAATTTCATTTCATTCTCCTCTAATTTTGGTTATGTCTTTTGTTCTGCTTGGTTTGGGGTTGGAATGTTTTTCTCGCTCTAGTTGCTTAAGATGTCCCATTAAGTTAAGTTCCTCTCTTTCCATTTTCTTGAGGAAGGCTTGTAGTGCTATAAATTTCCCTCTGAGCAGTATCCCAGAGATTCTGATAATTCGTGTCTTTATTGTTGTTTTGTTCCAAACATTTGGTAATTTCCTTCTTAATCTCGTCTATGACCCATCTATCCTTTAGCATAAGGTTATTTAGCTTCCATGTTTTTGTATGAGAATGTAGACTCCTGTTATTATTGAGTTCAACTTTTATTCCATGATGGTCTGATAAGATGCAAGGAATAATTTCTATTTTTTTAAAATTCACTGAGGTTAGACTTGTGTCCTAGGATGTGATCGATTTTGAAGTATGTTCCATGGGCTGATGAGAAGATGCATATTCGGTTTTGTTGAGGTGAAATGTTCTGTAGATGTCTGTTAAGTCTAGTTGTTGAATGGTTACGTTTAAATCTAAAATTTCTTTGCTCAGCTTTTTGGAGCATCTGTCCAGCACTGCTAAAGATGTGTTAAAATCTCTGAATACTATGGCACTGGAGGAAATCAAGTTGCTCATGTCTGTTAGAGTTTTATAAATTGAGGTGCATTCTGGTTGGGTGCATAAATATTAATAATTGAAATCTCATCATATTGCATAATACCTTTAACAAGTATGAAGTGTCCATCCTTATCCTTCTTTATTTTAGTTGGTTTAAAGCCTATTGTATCTGTGAATAGGATTGCAACACCGTCTTTATTCTGTTTTCCATTTGCCTGGAATACAGATGACCATCCCTTCACCTTAAGTCTATATTTATCTTTTAAGGTAAGATGAGATTCTAGTATGCAGCAGATATCTGTCCTGAGTTTTTGTATCCAGTCAGTCAACCTGTGCATCTTTAGAGGACAATTTGAACCATTCACATTAATTGAGAATATTGATAAGCCTTTCGAACGTCTGCTGGACATTTTTAATCCTTTCATGGCTATGGAAGTTGGAATTTACCAAAAGTTTCTGAGTGGGTTTACTTTTGTACCCCACTCAGGGTGGAGGATTACGCTGGTCTTTATGGAAGATAGGTCTGAGAATATCCTGGAGAGCTGGTTTAGTTATGGCAAATTTCTTCAACATGTGAATGTCATTAAAGTATTTAATTTCTTCGTCATAAATGAAACTCAGTTTAGCTGGATACAGATCCTGGGTAGAAAGTTATTTTTTTTAGGAGATTAAAAGTCGATGACCATCCTCTTCTAGCTTGAAAGGTTTGAGCAGAGAGATCTGCAGTTATTCCAATATTCTTACCCTTGTAGGTTATGGTTTTCTTACACGTCTGGCTGCTTTCAGAATTTTCTCCTTCATATTAACTTTAGTGAAGTTGATTATGATGTGTCTGAGGGATGTCATATTTGGGTTCAGTTGTGCTGGGGTTCTGAAACTGTCTGCTATCTGAATTTCAAAATCTCTTGGCATGTTTGTAAAGTTCTCTTTTATAATCTCATGAAGAAGAGGCTCTGTGTCTTGTGAAGCCACTTCATTGCTTTTGGGGATCCCTATAAGGCAAATATTGGTTTTCTTTGAATTATTCCAGAGCTCTCTGAGAGAGTGATCCTTTTTTGCCCTCCACTTCTTTTCCTCTTTGAAAGTTTGGTAGCATTCAAAAGTTTGTCTTCAATGCCAGAAATCCTTCTTGTGCTTGCTCCATTCTGTTACTGAGGGATTCTACTGTATTTATCAGATCTTTGAGGACTGCAACTTCTTGTCTCAATGTGTCAAAATCTTTGATCATTTTGTTTTTGAATTTGTTGAATTCTTGAGACATCTTTTGGATTAAAGCTTGAAATTCTGATTCCATCCTTTCCTCCATTCTGTTTATCTTATTTTCTATCCAGATTCTGAATTCGATTTCTGACATCTCAGCCATTTGTTTATACATTGGATCTTGGGCTGTGTCTGTGTTGTTGTTCCTTGGGGGAGTTTATCTACTCTGATTATTCATATTACCAGAGTTTTCCCATTGATTCCACATCATGATTGTTTTTCACCATTGCCTCTGGCCATCCTTAGAGTTGGGGAGGTGTCACTCCAAGATCAGACCCCAGTGGTATCTCTCTATTATTGCTGGATCTTTGTAGGTAGTGACCCTGTGTACCTCCTCTGGTCTGCCCCAGCCAGGGAGTTCTGGCTGTGGGAGAACCTCCAGAGTGTGTGGCACCCACAGATCCTGCAGCAGGGCGGAGGATGGTGCACACGGTTCTGGGAGTGCCTGGCGCCCTGTGGCTTTGGCAAAGAGAGCCCACAGCTCCAGCAGTCTCTGACTGGAAGGAGGGTTCTGCGCAGAGGCAGGGAGAGCTCCAGAGGGAGGGCCCATGTTGTGTGGCTTCCAGAGTCTATGGCCAGATGCGTGGGGCTGGTGCAGAGGAAGGGAGGTTACCAAGGGAGTACGCAGGTTTTGTGGCTCTGAGAGCTCCTAGCAGCGGCGTGTGGAGGCCTTGCAGGTGCAGGGTGTTGTTGCATGTAGTCCCAGGCAGAATCCCTGGCCAGAACGGACATGCAGAGGCCTGGTGTGTCTTGGGCTGGGGGCCACACAGTCACTGGTGGAGTCCCTGGCCAGGGAGGGTAGGCCGTGTGGTTGCTGGTGGAGTCCCTGACTGGGTAGGGAATGCAGAGACCCAGCAGGTGGGGGTCATGGGACTGCACAGTCACTGGCAGAGTCCTTGGCTGGAGAGCATGGGCTGTGGCCCCATGGATGCAGGGCGCAGAGCCTCACATTCACTGGTGGGGTCCCTGGCTGGGGAGGGCAGGCTTTCTCGATTAATATGAATGGCTTAAAATGTCCTCTAAAGAGGCACAGGTTGGCTGATTAGCTACAAAAATCTCAGGGATCTGTTACCTACAAGAGACTTATCTTACCTCAAAAGAAAAAAAAAAGACTCAGTGTGAAGGGGGTGGATATCTGTAATGCAGGCAAGTGGAAATCAGAAAAAAGCCAGGGCTGCAATTTTATTTGCAGATACTATAGGATTTAAACCAGTGAAGATAAGGAAAGACAAGGATGGACACTTCATATTTGTCAAGGAAAACACTCAACACGAGAGATTTCAATAATTAACATTTATGAGCCCTACCTAAATACTCTGTAATTTATAAAGAAAACCCTAACGGTTATGAACAATGTGATATCTTCCTGTACTATAAAAGTTGGAGATTTTAACACCCCTTTGTCAGTTCTGCATAGATCCTCCAAGAAGAAACTAAACAAAGTAATAATGAACTTAAGCTTGACCTTAGAACAAATGGACTTAACAGACATCTACAGAACTTTTTATCCTAATAAAACTGAATACACATTTTTTTCTCACAAGCTCACAGATCATGTTCTATAACTGATCATATCTTAAGACACAAGTCTCATCTCAACAAATTTAAAAAAATAGAAATTATTCCTTATATCTTCTTGGACCATACTAGAATAAAAGTTGAACTCAACAACAACAGAAATCTTCATACTCAAACAAATTTATGGAAACTATATAACCTGAGACTGAATGATAGCTGTGTCAAAGATGTGATTATGAAGGAATTCATCAAAATTTTGGAACAAAATGATAATGAAGATACAAATTTTCAAAACCCATGGGATACTGCCAAGGTAGTCCAAATGTGGGATATTTCCTTAACAGGGAAAGTTATAGCATCAGAAGACTTCATCAAGAAAACAGAAAGAGAGGCAGTGAACAACTTAATGGGTCATCTCAAGCAACTGGAAAAGGAAGAACAATCCAACCTCAAACCCAAGAGAAGAAAATATATAACCAAATTTAGAGTAGAATTAAATGAAATGGAAAACAAAAGAATCATTCAAAAGATCCATGGAACAAAAAGTTGGTTTTTTTAAAAGATTAATAAAGTGGATGAAACTTTGACTAGCCTAACCAGAAACAGAAACATAAAATCTTTAATAATGTCAATCATAAATAATAAAGGAGAAATAACAACAGACACCACAAAACTTAAAAAAAATCCTCAATGAGGGGTGGGCCTGTGGCTCATCAATTAGGGCGCCAGCCTGATATACTGAAGGTGGCAAGTTCAAACCTGGCCTCGGCCGAACTGAAAAAAAGAAAAATAGCCAGGTGTTGTGGCGGGTGCCTGTAGTCCCAGCTACTTGGGAGGCTGAGGCAAGAGAATTGCTTAAGCCCAAGAGTCGGAGATTACTGTGAGCTGTGTGTTACATAGCATTCTACTGAGGGTGATAAAGTGAGACTCTATGTCTATAAAAAAGAAAGGAAACATCCTCAATGATTACTGTGAAAAACTTTATTCTCAGAAATATGATAATCTGGAGGAAATGGACCAATTCTTGGAAGCACACTACCTTCTAAACTCAACCAGAAAGAGTAGAAATTTTGAATAGACCTATATTGAGCACTGCAATAGCAACAACTACATGAAATCTCCCAAAAAAGAAAAGTCTGGGACCAGATATCTTCACATCAGAAATCTAGCAAACCTTCAAAGAGGAACTACTACCTATATTACATAACATTTTCCAAAATATAGAAAAAGAAGGAATCCTCCCCAACATGTTCTGTGAGGCAAATATCACTTCAATCCCCAAACCAGGAAAGAACTCAACAATATCATTAATGAATATTGATGCAAAAATATTTACTAGGATCCTAGGAAACAGAATTCAAGGATACATCAAAAACACTATACACCATGCATGATTAAGTTAGTTTTATCCCAGGATTACAAGTTTGGTTCAACATATGTAAATCTATAAATATAATATACCAATACATAAAATAAAAAACAAAGACCACATGATTTTATTAATTGATGCAGAAAAAACTTTTGGTAATACCCAGCATCCTGTCAACACTAGAAAACTTAAGAAAATAAGCTTAGAGGGGACACTTCTTAAACTGATAGAGGCCTTCTACAGAAAACCCACAGCCAATATCATATTGATTGGAGTAAAATTGAAAACATTTTTACTCGGCTCTAGAATTAGACATAGATGCACATTATTGCCTCTGTTATTCAACATAGTTATTTAAGTCCTTGCAATCAGGCAAGAGAATGGTATTAAGGGTATTCAAATAGGGTTGGAGGAGGTCAAACTCTCCCTCTTTGTGGATGACATGATTAGATACCTGGAAAACCCAGGGACTCAACTAGAAAGCTCTTAGAAGTGATCAAGGAATACAGCAGTGTTTCAGGATACAAAATCAATACTCACACACCAGTAGCTTTATACATGCCAAAAGTAGTCAAACTGAAAACACAGTCAAGAACTCTATCCCTTTTACAGTACTGCCAAAGAAGATAAAATACCTGGGAATTTATCTAATAAAGGAAGTAAAAGATCTCCATAATGAGAACTGTGAAACCCAGAGAAAAGAAGTAGCTGAAGATGTTAACAAATGCAAAAGCATACCATGCTCATGGCTAGGAAAAATCAACATTGTTAAAATGTTCGTACTACTAAAGGCAATGTACAGATTTAATGCAATCCCTATAAAGCATGAATGTCATACTTTAAAGAACTTGAAAAAATAGTCCCTCATGGAACTAGAAAAAAGCCTTGAAAATACATTACTTAGACATAAAAACAAATCAGGAGGCATCACATTACCAGACTTCAGATTATACTATAAATCTATAGTGATCAAAACAGCATGCTAACAGCACAAAAATAGAGAAGTAGATATGTGGAAGAGAATAGAGAATACGGAGATGAACCCAAGCACATATCATCATTTGATCTTTGATAGGTGTAACAAAAACATACATTTGGGAAAAGATTCCCTATTTAACGAATGGTGCTGGGATAACAGGCCAGCAACTGAGATGTAGAAGACTGAACCTGGACCCTCACCTTTCAATTCTACAAAAAATTGATTCTCACTGGATAAAAGATTTAAACTTAAGATATAAAACTCTAAAAATACTAGAAGAGAGTACAAGGAAAACACTTGAAGATATTGGCCTGGGAAAATATTTTATGAGATGGATCCTCTGGTAATTGAAGTAACACCAAAAATATATTATTGGGATATGATCATGCTAAAAATCTTCTGTATAGCTAAGGGCACTATCAGTAAAGCAAACAGACAGCCATCAGAATGGAAGATTTTTGCAGGTTGTGATTCTGGTGAGGGTTTGATAACTAGAATCTACAGATACTCAAATTAGTCAATCAGAAAAGACAACCCCATTTCTTTATGGGCAAGAGACTTGAACAGAAACTTCTCTGAAGATGACAGGCACATGGCCTACAGACACATCAAAAAGTGTTCATCCTCTTTAATCATCAGAGAAATGCAAATCAAAACTACTTGGAGACACTACCTAACTCCAGTAAGATTAGCTCACATCACACAATCCTGAAACTGCAGATGTTGGTATGGATGTGAAGAAAAAGGCAAACTTCTACACTGCTAGTGGGACTACAAACTAATACAGCCTTTTTGGATAGAAGTGTGGAGAATTTACAAGAAACTAAAAGTTGACCTACTCTTTGATTCTGCAATATCATTATTAGGTATCTACCCAGATGAACAAAAATCATTTTAAAACAAAGACATGTACACCAAAATGGTTAATGCCCAATTCACAGTAGCCAAGCCGTGGAACCAGCCTAAATGCCTATCAACCCATCAGTGGATGAACAAATTGTGGTATAAGTATAACATGGAATACTATGCAGCCGTAAAAAGAGGGGGACTTTACATCTTTTATGTTTACCTAGATGGAACTGGAACATATTATTTTTAGTGAAGTATCTCAGGAATGGAAAAAAAATAATCCAATGTACTCAATACTACTATGAAATCAATACATAAACACTTACACGTTCATATGAATGATAAAATACAAAGATAGTCCAGAAAGAAAGAGGGAAGAGGAGAGAGAGAGGAGGGGAGGGAGGAGGGTGAGTGGAGGGAGGGTATTTGGTGGGATCTCACCTAATGTACACAATGCAAGGGCACATTTCAAAATAACTAAGAATATATTATTAATGTCGTGCCATAAAAATGAACAAGTGAGGTGATGGTTATGTTAATTACTTTGATTTAAGCATTCCACATTGTACATCAAATCATTGCATTGTATCCCACAAACATATACAGTAATGATTTAATAAAAATTAAGTTTAAAATATGCCTAGAAAATGATGCAAATTCTAAGGAAAAATTGCTTTTCCCTTTCTTCCACTCTAAGTAGGTGTGAATCTTAGCACTGAAATTTAGTCCAGAAACTGGATTTGTAACTCATAGTGTTTTCAGTGGGGAAAGTAGTATAATTATAATGATAAATTATTTTTTCACTTGAATTTCGTCCTCTTTTAAGAGCTAAAATGAGAACAATTGAAATTTTTATATCAGACTTTTAATTGCAAAATTTGACTTTTTCCATCAGCAAAGGACATTTTTAAAACCAAAGCCCTACCCAGCCCACATTCTACACACCCTCACATGCACCTCTTCTTCTGCAGGGCTCTGTGAAAGGCGTCCTTGACCTGAGTGTTCCTCAGGCAGTAGATGAGGGGATTCAGCATCGGGTTAAAGAGACTGTGAAGCAGGGACAGCCTTTTCTCCTGTTCTTCTCGTTGCTTCGAGTCAGGCACCATATAAACCAGCATGGCTATGCCAAAGAAGAGCCCAACCACGCAGAGGTGGGAGGAGCAGGTGGAGAAGGCCTTTCTGCGGCCCTCCTTTGACTGGATCTTGA
>CAUYON010080642.1:0-15487 GCA_963573935.1 Arctocebus calabarensis | reverse complement strand
CCGGGCGCTGTGGCGGGCGCCTGTAATCCCAGCTACTAGGGAGGCTGAGGCAAGAGAATCGCTTAAGCCCAAGAGCTGGAGGTTGCTGTGAGCAGTGTGACGCCACGGCACTCTACCCAGGGCGATAAAGTGAGACTCTGTATCTACAAAAAAAAAAAAAAAAAAAAAAAAGGCAAAGCCTCATCAGTCCCAATGACAGATGCCAGGTGCCCGCAAAGATGCTAAGACCCAGCTCTAAATGAGAGCAACTGGCGCCATCCTGTGGCAACTATGGAGATTGCAGGAGAAAAGAGCCAATGAGAAAAGGAACTTGAGAAGGCAGTGCTAGCCAGCACCAGGAAGAAGAGAGACCCTGGCCTTTGCCCTCAGTGCCCTTTAGCAGTTGAGCACCGGTTCCAGTTTTATCCTCCCCAGGCTTCTTCATGGTCCAGCTGGTGTTTTCTCACTGAGTGATCTTGATAGCAGGCAACTTTGCCCTCTAGGCCTCAGTTTCCCCAACCATATAATGAAGAGTCGGGCAAGGTGAGGTCACATGCCAGGTGCTGTTCGTAACACTTCTGATCCTCATGACCAAGTAAGGACATGTCCCTCATGTCCCTTCATCCACAAGAAGACATATTCGTACCTCTCTTTACCTATAAATCCCATGGCCGCCTGGAGAAATTCAAGCCATGGTTTAAACTATGGCTCAAAGATCACCTCTTCTAGGGTTCCTCCAACTTACCTATCATTTGAAGTTGTCTCATTCTGCTACAGAAATAGTCAAGTTCCCTCAGCTCAGGGGCTTTGCTCAGTCCTAAATTTCTCCCTCTGAACCAAGCCTAGCAAAGGGCCAAGCACAGAGCATCTGTTCTACCATTAGTCTGCCTTGCTTCCAGCCCTGTGTGTCAGGCAGGAGGACCCCTCTCAAAGACATCCAAATTCTAATGCCTGGAATTCTATAAGCTTCTTCTTTTTTTTTTTTTTTTGCAGTTTTGGCTGGGGCAGGGCTTGAACCCACCACCCTCTGTATATGGGGCCAGCGCCCTACTCCTTGAGCCACAGGTGCCGCCCCAATACCTGGAATTCTAAAGTGATTACTTTACCTTATATGACAAAAGGGGCTTTGCAGATGTGATTAATATAAGGCCACGTGCCATGGCTCACATCTATAATCCCAGGACTTTGGGAGGCCGAGGCAGAAGAATCACTTGAGGCAGTGGTTTGAAACCAAATGAGGTAACGTAGAGAGACATCCATCTCTACAAAAAATTTTTAAAAATTAGTGAGGCGTGGTACCATGTAACTGTGGTCCCAGCTACTTGAGAGGCTGAGGCAGAAAGGTCACTTCAGCCCAGGAATTTGAGGCTACAGTGAGCTATGATCATGCAACTGGACTCCAGCCTGGGTAACAGAGACCCTGTCTCAAAAAACAAACAAAAAAGATAAAACGCTTGAGATGGGAGACATTGTCCTTGATATCAGGGCCATCCCAACATAATCAATCACAAGGGGCTTTATAAAAACAGAGATAGGAGGGTCAGGATAAAACAAAAATACCTGCAAATCAGTTAGAATAATGCCCAAGACTAAATATATGTTATTAGTGATTACTGTAATAGTTAATATCTACCATTAATTGTGGGCCTAATAATGTATCAGGCATAGTGCCAGATACTTTAGAAGACTTTTCTCCATTTTGGCCATCACTAGGAGATGACGATTGCAATCTCCACTCTATGGATGAGTGAAAAAATCCAAAGTAATTTGTTCCAAATCACTCGGGCTGAAAGCATTGTAAACTTCGCCGTTTCTCGCACGCACCTGGGAAATTGTACTGATACATATTCCTTACTGTAGAAGTGTTGGAGGGTGGCCCAGGGTAACAGAAGGAGGGTCACGCTGCCAAAACCCCTACGCCCAATCCCAGTAACTTTTGAGCCTTGTTTGGGGCACCATCAAGAGGCATGACCAGAGAGGCAAGTGTTTAATCCGCAGGAGGACAGGGGGCACACGCTCCGACCCCAAGAGTTCTCGTTGAGCCCCCTCCCATCCCCGCAGCCTGCATAAGGAGCCATCTGTTCTTGACTGAATAAACAAAGAGGGGGAAGCAGCGCCGGGTCTCTTGCCCCCCAGCCCGACCCCCACACAATGCGCCTTTCTCCGAGGAGACGCCGCCCGGGCGCCGCTGGAGCGCGCTCCGTCTGGCTCCCCTCCCCGCTGGCGGCGCAGGGAGACCCACAAAACTACTCCGTGGAAATCAGAATTTTTTTTTTTTTTAAGAAAAAGAAAACAAAAAAAGAAATCCAACCAAGAACCGAGTGCAGCACGCAGCGAAGGCACGCGAGCCTCGCACCGCCGCCCACCCCCACCCTCGCATTCCCCCCGCGAGTCCAGCTTCTGGTCCAGGCGAGGCCAGCTCAGCACAGCGCTGGGAGCCCGCCAGCGCCCCCACCCGGACAGCCCAAGCCCGGGTTTGGGTCACCAGTGGCCCTCACTTCTGGTTGGCTAGCTGATGCTCCAGATCTTCCAGGCGCTCAGTCAGCTGGGCCAGTGAACCGTTAAGGAAGCCTTTGGGGTTCTCCGGGGTCCATTCACTTTCCCTCCAGCCCGCTCCCCACTCCGTAAAGGATATGGTTCTGCGTCAGGCTCTCGAGCGCCCCCAGCGTGCGACCCTGGAATTCCACGAGGCTTTCGCATTCGCACAGACTCCGGAGCTCTGTCCCCGCGCTGATGCCCTCTTCTGCAAACCGGGCACAGAAAATCAGCGGAACGAGGTACTGCGGAAGCCGCGCTGGACCTGACCCCTGCCTTCTGGTTTACCTGCGGGCCTATGGTGGAGTATATGGGCTGTGGATTCAGACAGACTTGAGCCAAGTCCCAGCCAAGTGAGAAGCTGTGCAGTACCGAGAAAGTCATACTTTCTACGCCTGTGTCCTCATTCGCAAAATGGATATATGTAAGAGAACGTACGCATTGGTGATTTCGAGGATTCATTGATCTGCGTGAGTGTGTGCGTGCAACTTACAAGAATGTTTCTCAAATCTTAATGGTCCCCAGAATCATCAGCAAAGCTTGTTAAAATACAGACTCCGATTCAGAATGGAGGCGCTGAGAACCTACATTTCTAATAAGCTCCCAAATGATGCTGATGATACTGGTCGATGGAACACATTTTAAGTAGCTAGAGACCAGAACAGCCCCCTCCAAATGAAACTTTACTCAAAGATGGAAGTTTTCTGCATCTGCCCCATCCATCGTAGTAACCATAAGTCACACACATGTAGGTAGCTATTTAACACGTGAAATGTGGCTGGTGCAACTAAGCTAAAATTTATTTTATTTCACTTTAATTAACTTTAAGTGGGCATATGTAGCAGTTACTGCCTACCTTATAAAAAACACAGATCTAGAACATTTCCTGCCACAAGTAAGCACTTTCTAGTATATTTCAAATCTCAAGTGTGGTCCTGGCACTGGCTGCAATCAGCATCACCTAATTTATCAGAAATGCAAATTATCAGACCCCAGCCCAGATCTGCTGAATCAGAACACTTAAGGCTGGAGCCCAGCAATTTGTGTTTTAGAAAACCGTCCAGGTGACTATGATGCACCCCGAAGTTTAAGAGCCACTGATCCAAGCCTATTGCCCCACATATTTCAACATCTCTAGGGGAAGGGGAAAAGCCTTACGATTAAATTTGGCACCTGTGTTTTTTTAGCAGTACATAAAATAATAGTGAATTTTAAAATGAATAGTATCTTAGGTTCATAAAATTCTGTAAAAGTGCGCCATTGTTAAGATTACAGGTAGTCAGGCCAGGAGCGGTGGCTCACACGTGTAATCCTTGTACTCTGGGAGGCCAAGGCAGATGATTGCCTGAACTCACAAGTTCGAGACCAGCCTGAGCAAGAGTGAGACCTCCGTCTCTACTAAAAATAGAAAAACTAGCTGGGTATTGTGAAGGGTGCCTGTAGTCCCAGCTACTCAGGAGGCTGAGGCAAGAGAATCACTTAAGCCCAAGAGGTTGAGGTTGCTGTGAGTTCTGATGCCATGGCACTCTACTGAGGGTGATAAAGTGAGACTCTGCCTCAAAAAAAAAAAAAAAAAGATTACAAGTAGTGAAATAGTAAGCACAATGCCTGGCATTTAGCATTTGGCAAAGTTGCTGTAATGATTTATAAGTTATCTCTTCATCTTGTATGTCCCCTTAACAAACTGCTATAGATTGCATTACTGTTAGTAACAATAACAGTAACATAAAGACCCGTAACTTCACAGATGGAGAAACCAAGGGTTGGGGAGGGGGAATCTGCCCAAGGTCATACAGACAATTGGTGAAGAGCCTGGACCACAGAGCCCAGATTTCTTTTAGAATTCTAGAGCCACAGGCAACCTTGGCAGCCAGTATCTCCCGTTACACAAGAGGAAAATAAAGGTAGGGACGGGAGTTAAGTGACTCATCCAAAATCACCACAGGGGATATAAGAATCAGGACAGAAAGGTCCCTGAAGAAGAAACTAATGCAGTATCTCCAAAATACCCAAGCTAACTATTACGATTATTTTGGAGATAGAGACATGGTGTGTGTGTGTGTACCTATGTATATGTATACGCAAGCACATGAAAACACACCTACACATTCTCCAGGCCTTCCCCAGCCCTACTGACTCTGTCCCTGAGGGTGGAGCCTGATAATCTGAAGGAAGTGTCACATCTTTAGCATGGGTTGGAGAGCAAAGAATCTGGTAAAAAAAAAAAAAAAAAAAATTGCCCTGGAGGCATTTCCTACCTCACCTAGGAAATCCAGTACACAAGGTTCAGCAGCCCCTTCTTCCCCACAGATAAAACTGAACCCCTTTCCTCAGCTAAGCTCTAGAGAAAGCAGACTGCATTGGTGAGCTGTTGTCCCCCCAGAATTACGTGTCATCTTGTACTTGAAACACACTCAGTTCTGCCACTTTGCCAAGTCCATAACGCTGAATTCCAGCAAGTTCAAGGGATATATGCTGTGACTCCACTTAAAATTTCTAAGTTTGGCATGCCTCTGAAAGGATTTTCCAAAAGTATTCTGACTACCCATTAATTTGGGGGACAGGTAGCCTGGTCTAGTGCTGCTTAGACTTTAATATGTTTCTAAGTTATCTATGGTCTTGTTAAAATGCTAATTTGGACTCATTTGGCCTGAGAGCCTGGAAAATGTTTCAGTTCTTACAAGCTACCAGGAGGCCACCGTGCCCTTGGTCCTGGGACCACACTTTGAGTCACAAGACTGTGCATACAGCGCCCATCCCCTGGCTATAACTCTATGAAGGGGGTAAGGGATAATACTAGGGGGTATATCGCAGGTGGGCATAGAGAGAAGGCGGGGAGTCCCAAGAGAGACGTGCTTACCCGGACAGATGCTGCCTCTGAGGTTCTCCAGCAGGTGCGTCATGGTGTCGAAGTCCGGGGAGTAGGACACGTGCAGTTCAGCGGGCTCGGAGGCGATCTCCCGCAGCTCCTCCTCCACAGCCTTGCCCACGCCCACGGCGTACATGACGATACCTACGAGGCTGGGAGACTCACAGGGTGCCCTAGGCCTCCCAAGAGCTGCCTCCCCACGTCCAACCCAACCCCAGTCCAATGCGCCCAGCCAAGCCCACCTTCGTCTTTGGCGCGCGCTGCCCACACCGAGATGTCATCTTGGGAGCGGCCATCGGTGAAGACCAAGCCCACACGAGGCACGTTGAGGGCGCGAGGCCGAGCTCCCTGCGCCTCGGAGAAGCTGTGCTCCACCATGTGCCTCAGCGCCAGGCCTGTCATGGTGCCCCGCTCCATGTACTCCACGGCGAGGACCGCCTGCTTCACCTCGGCTGCGGTGCCGTAGCGACCCAGCGGGAACTCGGTGCGCACACGGCTCGAGAACTGCACCAGACCCACGCGCGTGCCCTCGGGGGACACATCCAGGAAGTCTACGATCTGGTTCACGAAGCGCTTCACCAACTCGAAGTTCTGCGGGCGCACGCTCTTGGAGCCATCGACGAGCAGAACTAGGTCCACGTGGCCTTCTCGGCATCCTGGCCAGAGAGAAGAGCTTGGAGGGACCAGTCCTTGACTGGCAGCAGTCGTCTATCCAACTAGTCATTCATTTGTAAACATTTCTTATATAACAGTATTCACTGAATCCTTGCTGTGCCAGGCAGAGTGCTAAATATAATTATCACCATCATTCTAATGATACCCTTTGACAAAATTTAGTGAGCACTTAGCACAATTAGCAGGCACTCTACTAAAAGCATCTTTTAAAATGATAACGAAAATAGTACCATTTATTATCTACTATTATCAGGCATAATTTTAAGCACTGTACCAGTATTAGTAACAATAATAGCAAAAACATTATTTACTGATAGCTTACCATGTGTCAGGCACTGGGATAGGCTCTTTATATACACGTTTATTCTCAGTCCTCCCAATGACTTTGTTATTATCTCTACTTTCTATCATCTGAGGTTCTGAAGGATAAAGTGATTGTCCCAGATTTCACAGCTTGAAGTGACTGAGTCAGGACTTGAAGCCTCTACAATGTCACCTCCCCTATTTTAAGCCAGGGACTTTGCTAGGCTCTGAAGGGGGGTCAATAATAAATAAAAACACAATCTTGATCCCTGAAGAAATCCGGGTAGAGCAGAGAAAGTCAAATATGCCATATGCTATGGTTAAGGAAAGTGCTAGAAGAGAGGGTCATGCAGGGAGCCCAAGGTGGGAATAATTTATACTTTCTAGAGTTGTTAAGAAAGGGTGAACAGAGGTGATGACAACTGATTTGATCTCGGTTATGGACTGAATTACCGGGTCTCCCAAAACCAATTTGTTGAAACCTTATTTCCTAATGTGATCACCTTAGGAAGTGGGGTCTCTGGGAGGTAATTAGGATTAGATGAGGTCATGAGGGTAGATCCCTTATAAAGGGAATAAGTAGTTTTTTTTGTACATGAGAGACATGTGTGTGTACATGTATACATAAGCACAAGTAAACACACCTACACATCACACCTACACGTGTGGGCCTGGTCTTCTTGTTTTTTGAAACAGAGTCTCACTTTGTCACCCTCAGTAGAGTGCCATGGTATCACAGCTCACAGCAACCTCAAACTCTTGGACTTTAAGTGATTCTCTTGCTTCAGCCTCCCAAGTAGCAAGGACTATAGGTGCCCACCACAACGCCTGGCTATTTTTGGTTGTAGTTGTCATTGTTGTTTGGCAGGCCCGGGCTGGATTCGAATGCACCAGCTCTGGTGTATGTGGCTGGTGCCCTAGTCGCTGAGCTATAGGTGCCAAGCCAGGGAATGAGTGTTCTATATAAGTGTACTCAGAGGGCTTGCTTCTTTTCTCCACCATGTGAGGACACAGTGAGAAGAATGCCATCTATGAACCAGAAATCAGGCCCTCACCAGACACTGAATCTCCTGGCACCTTGGTCTTGGACTCCCCAGCCTCCAGAACTGTGGGAAAATAAATATTGTTTAAGCCACTCAGTCTATGGTGCTTAGTTACAGCAGCCCAAATGTCCTAAGGCAGTCTTGAAGGATGAGTAGGAGTTGGCCAGGGTAGAGGGGATGTTCTGGAAAGTGGGGAGCAGCACGTGCAGAGGTAAGGGAGCTGGGAAGCTCTTGACACACTCAGCAAGGGGCAGGCCAGAATGATTGAACATTCTAGTGTGGCAAGAGAGGTGATGGGGTGAGCTGAGGCCAGATTGTGACGAGCTAAAAAGTGGTTTCAAAATTTTGACTACAGCCTACTGTCAAAATAGTAAAAAATAACAGCAATAATGATAATATATACTACATAGGTTTACATGTAACTAAATAAGTATCAAAAGTAATATTCTTTCTACATGCAGTAAACTCTATTTTATTGTCTTTCGGTCTTTATTTTATTTATTTATTTATTTTTGCAGTTTTTGGCCGGGGCTGAGTTTGAACCCGCCACCTCCAGTATATGGGGCTGGCGCCCTACTGCTTTGAGCCACAGGCACTGCCCAACTCATTTTTTTTTTTTTTTTTTGAGACAGAGCCTCAAGCTTTCGCCCTGGGTAGAGTGCCATGGCATTACAGCTCACAGCAACCTCCAACTCTTGTGCTCAAGCGATTCTCTTGTCTCTGCCTCCCAAGTAGCTGGGACCACAGGTGCCCACCACAATGCCCGGCTATTTTTTGGTTGCAGCCATCATTGTTGTTTGGCAACCCGGGGCTGGATTTGAACCTGCCTGCTCAGGTGTATGTGGCTGGTGCCTTAGCCGTGTGACCCACAGGCACCGAGCCTCATTATTATTTTTTTTTTAATTCTAGTTGTAACCCACTAATTTTATTTCATTATTTTAAATGGTGTGCCCACCATTTAAAAAACTCAAGGGTAAGGCATTCAATCTTTATTCTGTAGACACTGGTGAACACAGAAAGCTTTGGAGCAAAGGAGAAATGTGATCATCAAATACATGTTTTTTAGATTAATGTTGGCAGCAGAGTAGAGGATTGAGGGGAAGACGTTGGAGGCAGGGTATGGCACACCTTCCAATATCCAATACCACCCCCTCAAAACACACACATACACCACAGTCTTGGGTCCAGCAAGGCCAAAGTCAAGGACATTCAGGACACGGGCAGTGGACAGCAGCAGACAGGACACTGTCCCACCCATCACTCACGGTTACAGCTCTTGCCATCTGCCTGAAGTTGCCGCCCCTCGGGGCACAGGCAGCGATATGAGAAGCCCTCACTCACACACTGGAACTCGCAGCCATGGTCCACACCGTTGCATAGATCCCGGACTTAAAGGAGAGATAGGTCAGGATGAGTCAGTGTGGACCCCACCAAGCTAAGGTCTCCTGAGGCTCCCTACCAATGTAGGAGATCCCTCCTCACCCTGGCAGCTTCTCCCATCAGGCAGCAAGTCGTGGCCCTCTCTGCAGCGGCACTGCAGCCCAGCAATGGTGCTAACACACTCGTGCTGACAGCTGTGGTTCCTGAAGCTGCAGTGGTCAATGACTGGCGGGAAGGAAGAAACAGCGAGATGTCACCTCTGACTGGAGCCATCACAGGCCTCAGGCCAAGATGCTCGTGTGTGGGTGAGGTACTCACCCCTGCAGCTCTTCTGGTCCTGCTGGAGTACAAAGCCAGCTTGGCAGCGACAGAAATAGGAACCCGGGGAATTGACACAGTGGTGCTCACATCCATGGGTCCCTTCAGCGCACAGATCAATGGCTGGGGAAGAGATGAGATCAGCCTATGCCCAGGGATGCCCTTCTGAGCCCTGGGAGCACAACCACCTGAGGAAATTTTATTTTTTTATTTTTTATTTTTTTTTGAGACAGAGCCTCAAGCTGTCACCCTGGATAGAGTGCTGTGGCATCACAGCTCACAGCAACCTCCAATTCCTGGGCTCAAGCGAGTCTCTTGCCTCTGCCTCCCAAGTAGCTGGGACCACAGGCGCCCGCCATAACGCCTGGCCATTTTTTTTTTGGTTGCAGCCGTCATTGTTGTTTGGCGGGCCCAGGCTGGATTCGAACCTGCCAGCTCAGGTGTACGTGGTTGGCGCCTTAGCCCTCTGAGCCACAGGCGCGGAGCCTCACCATCTGTATTTTAAATTCCCCTTCTGTCATTTCTAACATTTCTTTATAGGTGCAATCCTCTGCAGTAGCTACCTTATGGTCCCTTGTGGGGGTTGCACTGGTGTTTCATGTTGCCAGAATTTTTCTGCTGATTCTTCCTCATGAGTGTTTTCTTTTATCTGTTTCCTTACCCTAATTTTCCTTTCACTTCTCTTGCTCTTTAGGTTACTGTGCCTCTGGCCTAAGATTTCAATAAATCCTTTTGGTATAGGACTAAAAGGATGAGAAGATTGAAGAGCAAGAAGGGAAAAAAGGTTTTAAAAAAAGAAAAAAAGGGAAAGATGAGGGGATGAGTAGATAAAGAGAAGAGAGGCACAGAAAGAGGGAGACAGGAGTAATAAAAGTATACAGTAGGGTACTTTGACCCACACCTTAAAAAACCCAAACCTCTGGGGGTGCTGGGTTGGGTGGTTCCTTTAAGGTCAGCAGCTATTTGCCAGCCTGAGCAGACACAGTACCCCATCTCCCTGAGATAGAGAAAAAAGACAAAAATGGTATAAATCAAACCAAAATTAACAATCAATAAACCTTACAGGATAAGACTGGGGGAAAAAAAACAAATAATAGGGGCAGAAACACTTGCAAAAATGAAGTTCTTATTATTAAAGAAGGCAATAGTAGAAAATTATATTTACACTAGAAAAATGAAGAAAGGAAAATAAAAAGAAAATAGAAAAGTCTGAGGGGGGGGAGTTAAAAAAATGAATAAAAAAACCAAATCCAAAACAAAACAGTGCATATATCTTGCAGAATATTGTCTGGGCAACTGGTGATCTTCTGGGGTATGAGATGCTAATCACAATGCTGATATAGTTGTATGAGAAGGAGTTTGGAGGCCTCTGCTGACTACTTTGTCCTTAAACCTGGCAGGATTGAGATCCTAAATCTCTCCTCAACATGCTTAAAAGACACTTTAAACCATTAACCTTGGCTAAGCTAAAGCTTTTCCAGGAAAGCTCTTGTTGCTGGGATCTCTCCTGAAGTGGCTGCCTGCTAATCCAGTGCAACAAAACCGGCCACGCTCTATGCCCCTAAGGGCTAAGGCCATAGGGCAGCCCTCCCTCTACCAAACTTTGGAAATTCGCTCTTCCCTGGAGACCTTTGGGTATTGCTCACAGTCATGAAATCACTTGCCCATGGTCTCCCATCCTGGGCCTCACTCTAAGACCCTGAGGGTGGAGCCTGCAGGGACAGTTCTCCCACAATCACTGTGCTCGGCCCATAGCTGAATGAAGTTAGCTTTGTTCTCACTTAAAGTCCCCTGTACTCTCGCTCAAGTTCTCCCAAGGTAATTCAACCGAGTGCCCAAGTGCAAATAAACAAAACAACCCACAGGGAAGACATTCCTTGTCTGCAATCTTGATGTTGTTGGGGTTATAGCTGTGGCAGCTCCTTTGCAACCACTTGCCAGTTCTTCCCTGCTTCCTGAAGTCCAGAAGTATCTGGACTCCCTGTATCCCCAAAGGGATGTTTCTGGGGAAGGCCCACAAGCCAGCAATGCCTGGAGTCTTCTCTCCCCAATCTCACTGCTCCTGGCTGCAAAGAAGGTGTTACTTGGCTGCCATCTTGCTCCGCCCCCTTGTTCCTTTTTCTAAGATTGGTTGACTGTATTTGTGTGGGTCTATTTCTGTCTCTGTATTCCGTGCTATTAATCTATTTGTTCTTTCATCAATATCACACTGTCTTGATTACTGTTGCTTTGTAGGAAGTCTTGAACTCAGGTGGCCTTGGTCCTCTGACTTTGTTCTCCTTCATATTGTTCCGGGTCTTTGGCCATTCCTTTAAGTTTTAGAACCTATTTGTCAGTCTCCATAAAATAATTTGCTGGGATTTCAATTTGGATTGCTTTGCATCTATAGATCAAGTAGGGAAGAAATGACATCTTGACAATACTGAGTCTTTCTTAATTATATGAACATATAATGTCTGCCCATATATTTTGTTCTTTGATTTCTTTGATCAGAATTTTGTAGTTTTCCTCATATAGATCTTCTATATATTTTATCATATTTATATCAAATTATTTTATTTGGAGGGATGCTAATGTGAATGATATAGTGTTTTTAATTTCATATTCCAATTGTTCCTTGTTGGCAAATAACAAAATAATTGACTTTTATGTATCAACCTTGTATCCTGCATCCTTGCTATATACTATGTGTAAATGGTTATTAGTTTCAGGAATTATTTTGTTAATTCCATGAGCATATCTATACAAATAATCATATTGTCTGCAAACAAAAGCAGTTTTATTTCTTCCTTCCCAATATTTATGTATTTTGTTTACTTTTCTTATCTTATTGCATTAGTTAGGAATTCCCTGTACAATATTGAAAAGCAGAGGTAAGAAGGAGACATCCTTGCCTTGTTCCTGATCTTAGAAAGAAAGCTTTGAGTTTCTCACCACTAAGTATAATGTTAGCTGTAGGTGTTTTGTGGGTATTCTTTATCAAGCTGAAGAAGATCCCCTGTATTCCTAATTTGCCGAGAGTTTTTTGTTTTAATCGTGAATGAATGTTGCATTTCACCAAGTCCTTTTTAGGCATCTGTTGGTGTGATCACGTTTTTTTCTGTAGTGTGTTGATTTGATGGATTGCATTAATTGATTTTCAGATGCTGAACCAGTCTTGTATATTTAGGATTAATCCTATCCTAATTATCCTATTGGTGATAATATGTAATTCCTTTTATATATTGTTGAATTTGATTTGCTACTATTCTGTTGAGAATTTTTGCTTGACAAAATTCTTGTAGTTTTCTTTTCCGGTTGTCTGGTTTTTGTATCAGGGTAATGTCTGGCCTCATAGAATGAGTTAGGAAATATTCCCTCTGCTTCTTCTAAAAGAGACTGTAGAAAATTACTATAATTTATTCCTTAAATGTATGATAGAATTCACTAGTAAACTCCATCTAGGCTTGGTGCTTTCTGTTTTAGCAGCTTATTGATTATTGATTCAGTTTATTTAATAATTATAGACTTATTGAAATTTCTGTTTTGTTTATTCGTTTGTTTGTTTTTGAGACAGAGTATTACTTTATCACACTCGGTAGAGTGCCATGGCATCATAGCTCATAGCAACCTCAAACTCCTGGGCTTGAGTGATGCTCTTGCTTCAGCCTCCCAAGTAGCTGAGACTACAGGTACCCACCACAATGCCCAGCTATTTTTTAGAAACAGGGGATCGCACTCTTGCTCAGGCTGGTCTTGAACTCATGAGCTCAAGCAATCCACCTGCCTTGGCCTCCCAAAGTGTTAAGATTACAGGCATGAGCCACCACGTCTGGCCCAAATTTCTATTTAATCTTGTGTGAGTTTTGGTGGAGTGTGTCTTTCAGGAAATTGGTTTATTTAATCTAGGTTATTGAATTTATGGATTTAGCGTTACTTTACTTTTAATCTACATGTGTCTTTGTATTTAAAGTATGTTTCTGATAGACAGCATATAGCTGAATCTTGTTTTCCTATCCAGTGTCTGCTTTTTAATTTTAGACTATTGGCAATAAAAGTGATCATTGATGTAATTGAATTAATGCATACCATATCTGTTACTGTCTTCTATTTATTGCCCTTATTGCATCATATTTATTTATTTTTGTTTTCTGGTTTATGCTTGCCCTGTTTTTAATTGAATCTTATATATGATTTCAATCTACAATACTTTAAAAACTTTTTTTAGAGGCTATTATTGAGTATTAAGTATATAGTTATACTAATGCAGTCTTCTTTCAGATAATACTGTACCACTTTACAGGTAGAGCAAGAACTAGAGTGTTCCTGATTATTCCCTCTCATACCTTATCACATTGCTGTTACTCACTTGATTTATCCATAAATTATAGTCATGAAATACACTGTTGCTATTATTATATTAAACAAACTCTTGTTTGTTTAATCAATTAAGAACAAGAACAATTAAACTTTTTATTTTGCCCTTACTTGTTACTTTCCTAACACCCTTCCTTTCTTGATGTAGATTTGAGTTTCTGACCTATATCATTTTCCTTCTCTCTGACATTCTTTTAACTTTTCTTGCAAGGTAGATATACTGGTGACAAATTCCCTTAGTCATTGTTTGATACAAAGACTTTATTTCTCCTTCACTTTTGACGGATAATTTTGCTGGATACAGAATTCTAGTTGGTGGTTTTTTATGGTGTTTTTTCAACACTTTAGATATTTTGTTCCATGTGCTTCTTGCTTGCATGGCATCTGAGAAGTCTATAGAATTCTGTCCTTGCTCCTTCATAGGTAAGGTGTTTCCGTCTACCACCACCAGTGGCTTTCTTCAGGGTACTCTTTTCTTCTTTTTTTTTTTTTCTATGTTGCCCTTGGCATCACAGCTCACAACAACCTCAAACTCTTGAGCTTAAGTGATTTTCTTGCCTCAGCCTCCCAAGTAGCTGGGACTATAGGCTCCTGCCACAACGCCTAGCTATTTTTTGTTGTTGTTGTAATTGTCATTGTTTGGCAGACCCAACCTGCACTCGAACCTGCCTCCAGTGTATGTGGCTGGTGCCCTAGCTGCTGAGCTATAGTCACCAAGCCCAGGATATTTTCTTTGTGTTTCATTTCCTTCCTTCCTCCCTCCCTCCCCTCCCTTTCTTTCTTTCTTACTGACAGAGTCTCACTTTGTCGCTCTCAGCACAGTGCCATCGCATTGTAGCTCACAGCAACCTCAAGCTCTTGGCTCTAGCGATTCACTTGCCTCAGCCTCTTAAGTAGCTGGGCCGTCAGGCACCCACCACACTGGCTATTTTTAGAGACAAGGTCTTGCTCTGGCTCAGGCTGGTCTAGAACCTATGAGCTCAGGAAGTCCATCCACCTTAGCCTTCCAGAGTGCTAGTATTACAGGTGTGAACCACTGTGCCTGGCCCTCCATTTGATTTTCTACACTTTGAGTATGATGTGCCCAGTTATAGATTTTTTTGACTTTTATGCTGCTTGTGTCCTTTGAGTTTCTTTTTTTTTTTTTTGTAGAGACAGAGTCTCACTTTATCGCCCTGGGTAGAGTGCCGTGGCGTCACACTGCTCACAGCAACCTCCAGCTCTTAGGCTTAAGCGATTCTCTTGCCTCAGCCTCCCGAGTAGCTGGACTACAGGCACCCGCCACAGCGCCCGGCTATTTTTTTGTTTTGCAGTTCGGCCGAGGCCGGGCTTGAACCCGCCACCTTCGGTATATGGGGCCGGCGCCCCACTCGCTGAGCCACAGGAGCCGCCCCTTTGAGTTTCTTTTAATACTGATGTGTGCTTTAGTACTGATCATTAATTTAGAAAATTTTCAGCCATTATTACTTCAAATATAGCTTCCATTCCTTTTTTTTTTGCAGTTTTTGGCCAGGGCTGGGTTTGAACCCTCCACCTCCAGTGTATGGAGCCAGCACCTTACTCCTTTGAGCCACAGGTGCTGCCTATTTTTTTTTTATTAAATCATAAACACATAGATCATGTATACATTAATGCATTTATGGGGTACAATGTGCTGATTTCACATAGAATTAGGAATGCTTACATCATAGTGGTTAACATATACCTCATCTTGTTTACTTAATTATTGTGTTAAGACATTTAACTCTATACTTAATAGATCTGACATGTACTCTTGCATTATGCATCATAAGTGTGATCCCACCATTCACCCTCTCCCTCCCTTCCCCCCTCCTCCCTCCTTCATCTTGGGCCATAATTGTAATCTATTCTTCATATGAAAGTGTGAGTGATTGTAAATTGGTTTCATAATAGTACTGAGTACATTGGATATTTTTTCTTCCATTCTTGAGATACTTTACTAAGTATGATATGTTCCAGCTCCATCCATGTAAATATAAAAGAGGTAAAGTCTCCATCTTTTTTCAAG
>CAUYON010080641.1:0-24214 GCA_963573935.1 Arctocebus calabarensis | reverse complement strand
AGGGTGGAGCTTGCCAGGGCAGTTCTCCCGCAATGGCTCCACACAGCCCACCACCAAACACTGGCAGCTCCGTCTGGCTTGGTGGCCCAATCTGGGGCCCCAGACAACACTCAAAAACCCCTGCACTCCTGCCCGAGTTCTCCCAAGGTGGTTCAACCAAGTGCCAAGTCCAAAAGAAACGCAAATGGCTCACAGGCAAGGCCTTTCCAGCCTGCAGTCCCACCATTGCCCCACCCACAGCCACCGACAGGATCAGACCGAATGAACAGATGCAACCACTTGCCCAATCTCCTCCACTTTAGCCTTCCTCAGGGTGTCCAGAAGCCTCACACTGTCTCCCTGTGGCCCCAAAGGGAAGTTTCTGGGCAGATCCTGCCTGGCAGAGATGCCTGAAGTCCTCTCTCCCCAGTCTCACTGTGCCCAGCCGCAAGGAAGCTGTTACTCGTCCGCCATCTTGCTCCGCCTCTCTTATTGTTTATTTTTAATTAAAGTATAATTAAAATAATGTGAAACCTAAATAATTTGAAGTCTTTTGACAAATTTATAAGCCATGTAATAACCACACCAATCAATTATAAAATAGGTCCATCAATGCAATTCCCATTAAAATACCAATATCTTAATTTAAAGAACTAAGAAAAATAGTACTTTATTTTGTAGGGAACCAGGAAAAACCCCATTTAGCTAATGCTATTCTTAGTAATAAAAACAAAGTTGGATGCCTCACCCTACCAGACTTCAGGCAATACCACAAAAATAGAGACACAGACAATATGAAACAGAATAGAAAACCAAGAGATGAAATGAGTCTCTACCTGTGATCTGATCTTTGATAAACCAAACAAAAGCACACACCTGAAAAAAGAATCCCTATTCAAAAAATGGTTCTGGGAGAACTGGATAACCACATGTAAAAGTCTAAAACTCAGCTCATACTTTTCACCCCTTACAAAAATTGACTGAAGATGGATAAAAGACTTAAATCTAAGACATGGAATGATAAAAATCTTAGAAGAAAGTGTAGGGAAAACTCTTGATGATGTTGGACTGAGGAAAGATTTTATGAAAAAGACTTCAGCAGCCGTCATGAGAACATCAAAAATTAACAAATGGGACTTAATTAAGCTGAAAAGCTTCACAGCTAATTTTTCAAGTAAAGCAAAAAGATAACCTTCAGCATGGGAAAAGATATTTGCAGGGTATCAATATGACAAAGGTTTGATAACTAGAATCTACAGAGAGCTCAAATTAATCAACAAAAAAAGAGTAAACAATTCCATCTAGACAAATACATGGCTTACAAATATTTTAAAAAATGCTCACTACACCTGATTGTCAGAGAAATGCAAACCAAAACCACCTTGAGATATCACCTAACTCCAGTGACAATAGCCCACATCACAAAGTCTCAAAGTGGCAGATGCTTGCTTGGATTTGGAGAGAAGGGAACACTTTTACACTCCTGTTGAACTGCAAACTAATGCAACCTTTTGGAAGGAAGTATGGAAAATCCTCAAAAACCTCAAATTAGATCTCTCATTTGATCCTTCAGTCCCATTACTAGACATATATCCAGAAGAAAAAAACAATTATTTTATCATAAAGGCATTTGTACCAAAATATTTATCCCAGCTCAATTTACAATCGCCAAAATGTGCAAACAACCTAAATGCTCACCAACCCAGGAATGGATTAACAAGCTGTAGTGTATGTTATACTAGGGAATACTATTCAGCCATTAAAAGAGATGAAGACTTTACATCTTTTGTTTAACCTGGATTGAGTTGGAACACATTCTTTTTAGTAAAACATCACAAGAATGGAGCAGCAAAAATCCAATGTACTCAATTCTAATATGAAGGCAGTAGGTGATCTAATACATATTCTCACAAAAGAAAAACTCAAATCAATTCAAAGTGGGGATTAGGTGAAGGAGGGAGCAGGGAGGGGCAGGAAGGACGAGGATAGGGAATTACAATGTAGGGCACACCTCTTGGACGTAGGACACAATTATAAGAGGGACTTTCCCTAACAACTGCAATCAGTGTAACCTAATTCTTTGTACCTTCAATGAATCCCAATTAAAAATATACATAAAATATGTCCATGAATTCTGAAAGTTCTCTAAGCAACTACCCTGTTTATGCCTCTTTCCCTCCATGGACACAAGAACCATCCTGATTTTTGTCCCTATAGATTAAATTTTGCCTTATCTTGAATTTTACATAAATAGAATCAGAAAATCTGATTTCTTTTTTGAAATATTTTTGAGCTTTTCCTTTGTGTATGCCAATAATCTGCTTCTTTTTATCGTTGCCTAATTTTATATTCATAAATTACCACAGCTCATGTAACTGAGCTTTTTTTTTTTTTTTTTTGAGACAGAGTCTCACTATGTCACCCTGTGTCTCACAGCAAACTCAAACTCTTGTGCTGAAGCAATTCTCTTGCCTCAGCTGGGACTACAGGCACCCATCACAATGCCTGGCTATTTTTTGTTGCAGTTGTCATTGTCATTTAGCTGGCCTGTGCCAGGTTTAAGCCTGCCAGCCTTGGTGTATGTGGCTGGCGCCATAATCGCTTGTACTATAGGCACCGAGCCTCATCTAACTATTCTGCTGTTCGATTTATTTAATTATTCTGTTGATGTTCATGTGTATGATTTCTATATTTTGGCTCTTCTAAATAAAGTTGTGAAGAGCAACCTGGTAAAGTCTTTATTTATCTTGACTAAGTTACTAAGAGTAGAATAATAGGGTTATGCAATAGGTGTATGTTCAGTATTATTAAAACTTCTGAACATGCCGTGTGTGATGGCTCATGCCTATAATCCTAGCACTCTGAGAGGCTGAGGTGAGTAGACTGCTTGAGCTCATGAGTTTGAGACCAGCTTGAGCAAAAGTGAGACAAGTCCAGCTTCAGCAAAAGCGTGACCCCCATCTCTACTAAAAATAAAAATACTGAGGCAAGACCTGAGTTGGAGGTTGCTGTGAGCTGTGATGCCACAGCACTCTACCCAGTGCAACAGCTTGAGACTCTGTCTCAAAAAAAAAAAAAAAGGCTGGGTGCCTGTAGCTCAGTTGTTAGGGCGCCGGCCACATGCACTGGGGCTGGTGGATTTGAACCCGGCCTGATAAAACAAAACAAAACAAAACAATGAAAAATAGCCGGGCATCATGGCGGGAGCCTGTAATCCTAGATACTTGAAAGTCTGAGGCACGAGAAGCTCTTGAGGCCAAGAGTCTGTGTTTGCAGTGAGCTATGATGCTACGTCACAGTACTAAGGGCAACAAAGAGAGACTCTGTTTCAAAAAAAAAAAAAAAAACACAACTTCTGAACAGTTTTCCAAAGTGTTATTTATCATTTCATGGTTTCAAATGAAATCTATGAGAATTACAGTAGATCTAAATCCTCATAAAGATATGATACTGGGATTTTTGTTGTTTCTAAATCATTTTATTCAGGATTTTTTGTAGTTTTTTTTTCAGAATCAATACATAGAATACAAAATAATGTAAAAATAGCTATCACTTTCTCTCCTGTGTGCCCCCTGCCTGTGGACAGTGCTGTCCTTGGACAGCCAACCTTACTTGAGGTTTTCAAAGGTTCTCCTTCCAGATTTGGTTCAGCAAATGAGGCCAAGTGACATATACATCCCCTGAAATCATTTTCAAAGGAATTTAGGTAGGGAGGGAAGATACTTTGGGATATGGAGGTGGCTAGGTTAGGGAAATGGATTAGTATTTTTTTGTAAGAGACAGCACCTAGGGCAAGAGCTTACCTCAAAGAAAAGGGTATCTAAAATATATCTCTAGAATGGAAGAAAAAGTATCCAATGTATACACCCCTAATATGAGACAAATTCTTTATCGTTCAAGTGAAGGCTACAACCCATTTATTGCACAGGAAGACGAGGAGAGGGGAGAGGGAGGGAAGGGGAGGGAGAGGGTGGAGGGAGGTGGGACAAAGGGTGAGATCACATGTGTGGTACATATTCGAAGGGTCAGGAGAAAACTTCTAAATACGGATCAAAAATATTTTCATATAGTAAACGAGAAAATATCATGAATTGTATGTCAATCAAGTTGATAAAAATATCTCAGATTTGCATGTGAAGCCCCCACACTGTACCCCATGATTAAACTAATGTACACAGCTATGATTCAATAAAAAAAAATAAATAAAATAATCACAATTCTACCTTTTACCTCAAAAAGTAACATTTATTCAAAAAAATTTAACAAGTTGCCCATCCTTTGGTTCCCTTCCTACCCTGTCCTGCTGCTCCTCAGACCCCAAGATGAAACTCTGGCTAGGGCAAGGGAGCAGGACCTCTCAAGTCCAAAACATTTAAGGGCATCTCTTAGTGGACGAGTTGTAGAAGTTCTCCATGTTTTGAAGAGTTTTTCCATCACCATCACCATGTTTAGTATTATTAAATACTAATAAATTATTAAATACTATGTAGTCTTATGGCCAAACCTATTATGACCAATTCTGTGAATGTAGTTTTCCCTGTTGGTAGGAAGGTCATAGTTGATGACTAAAGAAACTGGCTGTCCATCAATGTCTGACCAGCAGGCTACAGCCAGCCCAGAACTCTCCTGATCATATCACATTCCTTTTGGTCCACCCATATCTCCACACATAGACAAGGCAGTGCCATCCAGGACATGCATCTGCTCAGTGAGACAATTGACTTTTCTTTGAGAGTCGATAAAGATGACTGCCTGGGTGATGGTCAGAATTTGATACAAGTCACATGGTGTGTCCAATTTTCATGCATCTCATTCTACGTTAATAGGGAAAAGGAAGATACCCTCCAGGATCAACTCGTTCTTCTTGAAAAGAATCCAGATGTCGTCCCTCATGAACTCCTTGGTTTTCTCAAGCACATTAGAAGACTTGTCACTGACAGAAAAACCACCTGGCTATTGCTGTTGAGCTTTGGAAATATATTGTAAATCCTTGAATCCATAGCTTAACATTTCATCAGCTTCATCTGATACAAAGATCTTGATGTATTTGCAAGATAGGTACCTCCAGTTAAGCAATAAACTTTTAGCCAGAGGTACCCACAGGGATATTGGGAGCTTCCATCTGCAGTTCCTGCATCTCACTGTGCATGTTGGTGTTCCCAGTGCAGGAATAGACTGTAGGCACCCATGGAGTCTAATGCCATGACCACCTTCTGTGTCTGCTGAGTCAATTCTTGGGTGGGTGGTATGACCTTGCCTTAGATTCAATTCATCTGTTGAAAAATCAATATTGTAAATGTAGCTATTTTCCAGTCCCAGATTGGGCTTGAGAAATCACATCCTAACCCTTGATGCAAGGAAGAATGGCTTATTGCTGGATAGCAGAGCGATTCTCAAATCCATAGTCATAGATACCACAGAGCAGGAACTCTGAGAGGTTCATGTCATCAAAGCTGCCCACAATCCCATCCCAGTTACTCTTGATGGCACCTTTGAGCTCCATCCCCTCAGATCCTTTGTATCTTGATTGGGAATCCTGCCTCACAAACGTGATACTAGCAACACTGAGATTAAAAAAAGATTTAGCCATTTATAGGAGGTAGGTGATTCATTAAATTTACATCTACATTCTAGATTATAAGTGTTTCTGAACTTAGATTATATTTACTTAAATTATAAGAGTTTTAAGATCTTATTAGCAATTCATATATTTTCTCCTGTGAATGTCTGCTTGTTTGAGTATTTTATCCAATTTGTGTGGGTATGAGGGATGTTTAATTCATATTTTATCACTTTATATTTTTCTTTATAGGCGTTCTCAATGTAGTCTAATTTCCTTGCAGTGTGCATATTTACTTCCAATCTATGTCTTGCCTCATTATTTTCTTATATGTACATCTGGATAAGCAGAAGCTTCTAACTTTGGTGGCTTATTTTATTACATTTTCTGTTATAATTAGTACTTTTTATCTTGTCTAAAAAATATTTTCCTATACCAGTTTACATAGATGTTTCCTCGATTTTCCTCTGTAATCATTACAGACTTAATTCATTTAGAATTATGATCCAACATGAAGAAATTAACTTTTATGTATTATGTAAAGTAAGAATCAGGTCAATTTGGAATTTTCATAGGTTTATCCATTTGTCCTAGCACCATTTATTGGAAACAATTTTATTTCCCATGGTTTAGTTAGCTCCTTCATTGACAATAAGTTGACTGTATATATGAGTTGATTACTAAAATCACTAACTTGTTTCTTTAATCTGTTGATCTACATTTAATCTCAGTTAAATATTGTAAAGAAATAGAAATAGAAAGAAATTAGAAATTTTAATTAGATAGTGAGATTTAAAATCAAGTACCGTTAAGTCCTTTTAATATTTTTATATTTTAATTACTCTATATTCTTTCATTTCTCTAAGAAATTTATAAATGATCTTCATTTCTTTCAAAAAAGATGCTGACAAATTTTTGAAAATATTTTGTTCCTAAATAAATTTATGAACATTTAATATTTTAATAAATTTAGATCATCTAGTTGATAAGTCTAGGATACTTTTTTCTTATAGATCTGTAATTTCTCTAAAAAGAATTTTGTGATTTTTTTTTTGCATAAAGGTCTTATACGTCTGTCATTAAATATATCCCCAAATAGTTGATGTATTTTATTCAAATGTAAATAACATTAAAAAAATTTAATTTTAATCGTTTATTGTAGAAATATAAAAATGCAATTGATCGTTATTCATTAACTTTTGATCTTATAATTTTATTAAATGAGTTTTCTATTCTTATTAATTTATGGGTTTATCAAATTTATTTGAATAAAGAGAGTATCTTAGTCTGTTCAGGTTACTATAACAAACTACGTTAGACTGGGTAATTTAGAAACAACAGAAATTTATTGGTCCTGATTATGGAGGCTGGGAAGTCTAAGGTCAGAGATAACGTAAATTTGAATTCAGAATCTTGTGAGGGAGGGTCCTCTTCCTCACTCATGGTGACTGCTAACTGTGTCCTCCATGGTGGAAGGGGCTGTCTAATTCTCTGAAATCTCTTTTTTAAGGGCACTAACCTCAATTACTATTTACCCACTAAACCTAATAATCTCCCAAAAGTCTCTGCCGCTTAATCATATCACTATGGGATACTAGAATTTCAACATATGAATTTAGGAGAAACACAAACATTAAGAATATAACAGGGGGCAGCACTTGTGGCTCAAAGGAGTAGGGCGCTGTTCCCATATACTGGAGGTAGCAGGTTCAAACCCAGTCCTGGCTAAAAAAAAAAGCATTTTTATTTATTTATTGTCAATTTTAAGAATTTCTTTTTTCATTTCGCTTAATGAATTAACTAAAAATATGGAAGCAGTTAGGTAGATATGGCAAAGTGTACATCCTTGCTTTGCTTCTGATTTTATAGAAAAAGTTCAACATTCAACATTTCTCTATGAAATATAATATTAGCTATTAAGTTAGCTGGGCTTTTTATAGATAATTTTTTAATTCTGAAAAATATTATATATATTTGTAATATTATGCGTTTTTCAAGAATTATTGCTGCATTATGACCAAGGCTTTTCTTATACTTAGTGAGATGATTATGTGATATTTTGTATTCATTCTCTTAATCTTCTTGAGTTTCCAAATGTTAAACTAAAACTTCAGATCTTGGAATAAACTCCACTTGGTAATGTAGTTGCATACTTACTACATATATATATTTTTTATTGTTGGGGGTTCATTGAGGGTACAAAGAACCAGCTTACACTGATAGCCTTAATACATATTGTTGAATATGATATGTTACTATTTTGTTAAGGTTGCTGTATATCTATAGATATCAAGAATATTGGTCTTTAATTTTATTTTATTATTTTTGCCTTTTTGAGTTTTTTGAGTCAAAGTTATTTTAATTCATAAAAGTAGTTTGGGAAGTATGCTTTCTTTCTATATTTTCTGAAAGAATATATTTAGGGGTAAACTTACTATCTTCTAAACATTTGATTAAATTAGCTTGTCTTGCATATGGTCAGAAATTTTCTTTGTGGGGAAGTTTTTAATCATATATTTTATTTCTTTAACAAAAATAGGGCTATTTGGATTATGGAAGTTGTGTAAGTTGTTTTCTATAGTGAATTGATACATTTGGTCTAAGTTTTCATATTTATTGCATAAAGTTATATATAATATTTTATTTTTCCTTATTACTAGGTCTTTTCTCCTTTCATTCTGATAGTGATAAGTGTGTTTTCTCTCTTTCATTACACTTAATCAATTTCCCAGGATTTAGTGATCATTACCAATTTGTCCCTTTGTTAAACAACAAACTTTAATGTTGACAACCTTTCTCGTTAATTAGTAACAATTTAAAAAAAATTATTAATTTACCTATTATTATTTTCTACTTGTATGTTTTATTCTAATTTGTGTTTTTAATTTCAATTTTTTAATTTTAAATTTTAGGTCATTTTTAAATTCCTCCTTTATTCTTACAGTTTGGCCAGGGCTAGGTTTGAACCCGCCACCCTCAGTATATGGAGCTGGCACCCTACTCACTAAGCCATAGGCCCTGCCCTCCTCTTTTTTTCTTAATATAAACTTTAAACATAGAGATTTCTCTTTTAGGACAGCTTTAGCTATAGCTCACAGTATTTGAAATGTTGTGTTTATCATCATTCATTATGGAATAGTTTACTTTTTTCTAATGATGTCTTATTTTATCCATGAGTTATTTTGAAATAGCATAGTTGCTTAATTTAGTTGCTTAATTTCTAAATATTTTGTGATTTTGTAAATATTACTTTGCAGTTGGCTTTTAATATTTTAAATTTTATATGTGATTGAAATTCTTTCAAGTTTCTTACATGTTTTATGGACCAGCATATAAACAATATTATGAGGATTATATGTGAACTTAAAAATAATGTGCATTCTGCAGTGCTTGGAAGTATTGATTTATTAATGACACATTAATTCTCAGTTTGTTCAAACCTATTTTTACTAATTTTAATCTATTTTTTCTTTTCTCAATAAATTAACAAATTGATTTTTATGTCATATATAAAGGCAAAGCTAAATTAATTTTGGAAAAGAAGATAGCTGGAAGACATATGCTACCTTATTTCGTGTATTCAAATCCCCTGAATACAAATAGAGCAAAAGTAGCAGAATGATCGAAATACAACTCAAGTAGAAATGACCTACACTTATAGAGTTAATTGAATTTTCATAGGTATGCCAAAAAAATTAAATAGAAAGAAGATAGTCTTTTCGACAAATGTTAAATGAACAAAAAAATTTCTCTATAAAAAAATAAATAGGCCTAAAGTTTAACTTTGTACATCCATATGAATTCATTTAAAATAGATCATGGTTCTCAATGAGAAATAAAAATAATGAATTTTTAGAGGTAAACACAGAAGAAATTATTTGTAACACTAGATAGTCTTCTCAAAAATGCTATCAGAAGCATGAACTATAACTGAAATTAATTGACTAAATGGGGTTCATCAAAATAAAAACCTTTTGTTTTATGTAAGACACAACAGAAATAATGTAAAGTCACAGAGTAAGAGAATAATATTTTTAAACAAGTATCCAGCAAAAATCTTTTATTCATAATATATAAAGAACTTTTACAATATGAAAATATACAAGGTGGCCATTAAGTTCATGTGCATAAAGTTCACATGCAATTGTGAATTAAATTGCACATGAACTTTATGGTAGCCCTATATACTACCCAATAAAATTTTGGCATAATATTTAAATAAATTACTCACAAAAGAAAGTATATGAATGCTAAATAAGTCAAGAAGAGATTTTTCAACATCACTAGCTTTCATAGAAATTCACATTAAAACTAGAGAGACCGCTATACCCACACACACAAAAGAATAAAAAGGACTGACAGAGACTAGTGTCAGCTGGTAAGAATTCAAAATGATACAACTACCATGAAAAGCAGTATGGTGTATATTTATCATACAAATCAACCATTCTACTTCCCAGTACTTCTCTAAAAAAAACCCTGTATGTTCATATTCATAATAGAACATTATTTATAGCCTCAAATAGAAAAAACACAAAATGTCCATTAAACGGTGAATGGCTAACAAAATTGTGGTGTATTCATAAAATTTTGCTTTGCTTATAATAAAAAAATTACCAATCCAGACAATAACGTGTATGAATCTTGAAAACATCATAGAAAATGAAATAAATCAAATAAAAAGACTACATACAGTAAGTCCAATTCTAAGATCAAACTAAAGTGACAGAGAGTAGATCAGTGTTTTCTTGGGGCAGAATTTTTGAGGAGATTTATTTGAAAAGGAGAAGAGAAAGCACTTTATGGTATAGGATCTGTCCCATGCTTGGAGTGGTAGCTGCTCAATTGTATATACTTACAACATGCAATAAAATTTATCTATAAGACAGCTCTAAAAAGGTGCAAGGAAGAAGGCTATCAGTAGTACCTTGAGATTAGCAGACAACACAGAAGTGAGCTCCTGGAGGGTTTTTAATGTCTCCCATTTATGCTAGAAAAAGTTAGAAGCCTCCAACCTGGAACTGCCAACAGACGTGCTGTAGAAAAATCATTCTTTCCTAGCCATGATGCTGGGAAAGGGATGATCCAGCAATGGAAAACTTTTTGGCAACATCTACCCTCCTCCAGCCTAACATCAAAGGAGAAAAACATGCCTTCCTCCTGGGATTCCACTGAGCTGATCAGGGATTAGATCTTTTTCCCCAATCATTTGCTGGCGAAAGCACGAACCAGTCATTGTACCCCACTCTCCTCTTCTGCTGGGTGGTGATGGCAGAATGGAACAAGATACTAAACTTCTATTTCTCTATGGCATAAGCAGGCAGCATTTGGACTCTACCACCTTTCTGAGTCCTTAGTGACAAGCATATAATAATTTTTCATGTTCTGACCTGTGGAAATCAGCTGCTGTGTTAGTGTTAGCAATAGTGAGAGAGCAGGTGATTGTCCATTCACCGTTGGACAACTTGGGTGGTCCCTCAGTTCCTGTGCTGGGACATCTTGGTAGGTTGCTCAGGGAGCTGGCCATCCTTCCTTCACCCAGCAGTAGCAACAGGGACTTTAATTACCACTTCCAAAGTTAGGTCTGCAATATTGAACAGGGAGCTGATCTTCCATACCGTGCCTATATAAGTAAGCATGCTCCAATTTGCCTGCTCGGGTAGTGTGAGCAGAGGTTTAGTGGTAAACTGAGCCTTCACTCCCACTCAGAAGCAATGGAGCAGAGCAGGTGGTAGAAGGCAGAGCTCGTGAGCACTCAGCTTTCTTCCCTCAGTCACTTGGTGTTAGCAGGGCCTATTGGCAAGACAGCCATCTGTGTCCACTTCCTGCTTCTCCCTCAATGGTCACTGGGACCCAAAAGGAAACTGGACATATACACTTAGCTGGCCTTAACTGCTACACTTCAGCTAGAAAAATACCTGCATAAAATAAATAATTACACAAGATTCTGAGTCTTATAATATATCATAAACTCCAGGATGTAACAGAAAGTCAGTCCTCATATCAAAAACTAGAGGAAAAACACCAAGGATGAGAAGAGATAACAAAAGCCACTATCAAATTAAAAGAGATATTGGAACTGTCTAGAAAAAAATTTAAAACAACCATTATAAAAAGGCTTTGACAAGCAATTAAAATTATCTCGAAACCTTTTTTAAAATAAAATATATCAGCAAAGAAGCAGAAGTTATAAAATATAAATAAATAAAGCTTATAGATCTGAAAAACATAATAACTGAAATAAAGAGAAAGAATATAAAATGAAATAAGCCTTAATACATCAATTTACCTGGTAAATGTGGATAACTATAGATTGTAGTAACTTATACATGTATATTGTAATGTCTAGAACTCACTAGAATTATACATGGCATTATATTCAAGAACACTATACAAAAATCAAGATAGAATCCTAAAATTTCCAAGTAACCCACAATTAAGAAAAGGTAAACAGAAAAATGAGAGGGTGAGAAAAAAGAAACAGTAAACAAATAATAAAATAGCAAACTTAACATTAACATAGCAATAAATATCTTAAATCTTATTATATTTGACTGGTCAAAATACATTATTTCAGAAACATAAATTAGGGAGAGTGGATCAAAAATATTATTTAACAATAAACTGTTTATGAGAAGCTCACTTCAAATACACTGAACTACTCAATTTGAAAGTAAGAGGATAGGCTCGGCGCCTGTGGCTCAATGGACTAGGGCACCAGCCACGTACACCTGAGCTGGCGGGTTTGAATCCAGCCCGGGCCCGCCAAACAACAATGATGGCTGCAACCAAAAAATAACCAGGCGTTGTGGTCAGCACCTGTAGTCCCAGCTACTTGGGAGGCGGAGGCAGGAGACTCGCTTGAGCCCAGGAATGAGAGGTTGCTGTGAGCTGTGATGCCACGGCACTCTGTCCAAAGTGACAGCTTGAGGCTCTGTCTCAAAAAAAAAAAAAGAAAGAAAAAGAAAGTAAGGGGATGGGAAAATATATACCATGCAAGCATTAATTTAAGAAAGAAGCAGGGGTGGCTATGTAAACACTTCACTTGAAAGAAAAATAACAAACGATAAAGAGGATTATAAAAATGACAGAAGCAATCCAACAAGAAGACATAATAAGCCTAAAGGCACACACACAGAAAAACAGAGCCTCAAAATACATGAAGCTAAGCCAATAAAGCTGAAAGGAGGAAACAACAGATCCAAAATTACAGCTGGAGACTTCAATACCCACGTGAAAACACTCAATACATTCAAGCACTTGTTAGAACTTTAGATAGAAAATCAGCAAAGATACAGAGCTCAATGGTATCAACCAACATAATTAATCAACACACCAGTCTCTAATTTCTCTACCCCAAAACATGGAATAAACTTATTATATGTATGCATGGAAAATATACAATAGGCTGTACTATGTACATAAAACAAATCTTAACAAATTTAAAAGAATTGCTGTAACGCAGAATATGTGATATCACAAGAATGAAGTCTAACATGAAATCTCTAAACACTTGGAAATTAAACAACACATTTCTAAACAATTCATGGGTCAATAAATAATCTCAAGGAGAATTTTAAAAATCATAAAATGAAAATGAAAATTTAGCATGTCAAAAGTAATGTGCTACATCTAGAAAGTACTGAAAGAAAAATTTATAGCATTAAATATTTATATTCTAGAAAGAAATTCTCAAATCAATAACTTAAATCTCTCCTTAACTGGAAAAAGAAAAGCAAAATAGACCCACCAAGAAGTTGGATATCAAATTGAATTACTAAAAAGCTCCTCAAAAGAAATCTAGATGCAAGATTTCAATAGGAAATTCTATTAAACATTTAAAGATGAACCATCATCAACATTACAAATTCTTTCACAGAACAGAAGAGGAGAGATTCCTTTCCAATACATTTTATGAGGCTAGTATTACCCTGTGACTACACCAAGAAATAGTCAATCCTATAGACAGTTCAAAATGAAAACATAATCTGTACCAAAAAAGGAACAGAAAAGAAGGGGGAAAAAATCACAGAATTAAAGAAAAACACACAAAAAAGAAACCTCTCAATAAATATTAAATCAACTCCATCCACTTATGAAAAGTACTACACATAATGACCAAGTAGGATTTAATCCAGTTATATAAAACTTGTTCAGCATTCACAATTAATCTATGTAATCTATGATATGAATATGCTTTTAAGTAAAACTCATAATAATATATAGATGGAAAAAACATTTGTCCAAGTTCAAGACTCATTCTTAATAATAAAAGTTTCAGTATACTAAGACAGAAGGGAACTTTCTCAGCTAAAATGCATATATAAAATAAGGAAAATGACCACGATATAGTCTCATCATTTTTTTTTCAATTATAATACTAGAAGTTCATTGCAATGTGGGAAGAAACAAAGCTCTCCCTATTTGAAGGGAGAAGTAAAACTCTTGTTATTTGAAGATGACATAATCTTCTATGTGAAATAATTCAAAGAATATTTAAAAATAAACAAAACCATTTTTGGAACTAGTAAGTGATTCTAGTAACTTTACAGAATAGGAGAACATAAGATCACATATAAAAAACAATCCCATTTCTATCTACTAAAAATGACCATTTGGAAAGAAAATTCACATTATGATACCTTTGCCATCACTCCAAAACAAAATAGAATCTTTTCCATGTGAAAGACTCTGTTTATAAGAGGAAAAGCTAGACTGGGTGGTAAACTCTGTAACCACCATAGTTGACCAACTCCTTAAGTTGAGCTAATTTTCACAGACTGGACATGGACCACATGTACATATCACTACAGTAGACCTGGTTCCTTATGTTGATCTCCTCTATATGTTGACCAGTTTCTTATAATCCCTTAGATGGTCAACTCACTGAGGTTCCACTGTATTTGCAAAATGATTAGTATCTTGATTACATAAAACAATATCAGAACTCAAAAGTGAAAAAAGAAATGATTCAATTTGTTGGGGACCAGCCCCACATGATACTGTGAATTCTCTCCCAGTAACTGGTGGAGACAAGAGGATGAGGGAAAAATAAAAAGTCAAGACACAAAGAGGGAGTTTTTTAAAGGATCTGGGTCTGGTGGCTGACGACCTTCAAGCGTGAGGACAGGTGGAAAGCCCCTTTGTCCAGGCTTATCACATACATTAAAGAGGGGGGAGGCTAAACCCTTATGTCACGGTTCTTGCTGGGCTTGCATTTTCAAACCAAACTATTTCTTTAACTAACTATCTTAATTGCACTGATTTACTTCTTACTTTTGTCACTCTAAGTTATTTTTGATCCTAACACAAACAGAGCCCAGGACAAGAACACAGTCCAAGTGCAGGACATGAAGGCTGACCCCAAAAGAGACCACACATACAAACCCAAGATGAGCAATTAAGCCTTTGGGAAGCCTTGTGAGCAGTAGAGTAAGCTGTGCCATGCTGAGAAATGGGAGGGAAGGGGCACTTTCCCCTCACCTGCTGGAGAGACTTTTTCTTTCCTATCAACATCAACTCATGTGTGCTGTTTCCAGAGCATTTCACCTTTTCGTATAAATCTTCCCAAAGCCCTGCACTCCCTCCCTCCTAGAGACAGTCCCAGCTGTGTGAGCCTGGCCTTTATGCTCAGAGACCTTGGAGCCCAGTGGTGCTGGGGGTGGGGTAAAGCTCCAGCAACACAGTCTTCTCATCTTAAAGGGCCAGGCTTTCAGGCTCTGGCACTTTGCAACAGATTTTGAATTTCTCAATAGTGATCCCGTTGTCTGAATGGGTACATGCTTTTCTCTGATCCACTTCTCTCCTGTCTCTGTTCCCTTTGCCCATCATCTGTAATCATCTTCTTAATTCAATTCCTAAGCTACTTATGCAATTGGATATTTATTTTAATCTTATAAAATCGTTATTTCTAGCAATGCAAGCACATCAAGATATGACTCTTTCCTTAATAACCCACATTTCTAACCACACGATTAAAAGTGAGCAAGATACAAACTGAAATTTTACTAAAGAAGATATAGATAGCAAACGCAAACACAGAAAGATGTTCAACAGTATCAGCCATTGAGGAAATGCAAATTAAAGTAATCTTGAGTTATCAGAGTGGCTATAAGAAAAATAGTGACAAAACCAGATGATGACAATGATAAAGAAAAAAGTAGATCATTCTTACATTGCTGCTGGGAATAAAATGGTGCAACTACTCTGTAAAATAATTTCACAAGATTTGTGAAATTAAACATACAAATACCATATGACCTCCCAGTCGGACTCTTGAATATTTTTCCCAGAGAAACAAAATGTGAGATTTCAATACAAACCTGTATATTGATATTCTTAGCAGTTTTTTTTTTTGAGACAGAGCCTCAAGCTGTCACCCTGGATGGAGTGCTGTGGCATCAGAGCTCACAACAACCTCCAATTCCTGGGCTCAAGCGAGTCTCTTGCCTCTGCCTCCCAAGTAGCTGGGACTACAGGCACCCGCCACAATGCCTGGCCATTTTTTTGGTTGCAGCCGTCATTGTTGTTTGGCGGGCCTGGGCTGGATTCGAACCTGCCAGCTCAGGTGTACGTGGCTGGTGCCTTAGCCCGTTGAGCCACAGGCGCCAAGCTATTCTTAGCAGTTTTATTTGTAGTAGCTCTAAACTGAAAATAATCCAATTATTTTTCTATAATTTAACCATTAAACCATTGTACATCCACATCATGTAATGTTATTCAAGCAATAAAACATACAAACTTTTGATACATGCAATGACTTGAAGTTGCAAGGAATTATGCTAAATAAAACATTCCGTAACAAATACACACTCCATGATTCCACTTACATGACATTCATATAATGACAAAATTATCCCGGTATGGAACAGATTACTTTTGCTATAGGACTAAGCGATGGGAATAGAAAGGCTATAGAAGTGTAACAGAAGGGATTGTTATGGTGATGTGATTTGCCCATGCCCTCACTTGAAAAATGGCAACATATTAGTTGTGATATTATACTATAATTTGTATAGTGTTTCTTTTGGGGGAACTTGGTAAAGGGTGCATTATATCTCTCTGTATTATGTACTACAAATGCAGCTAAATTTATTTCATAAAATCATTTGACATTAATTATATTTACAATTATGCTATTTATAATATAAATTACACTTAATTTTTACAAATATCTTATGTAACCTGTATAAGTAGTCTATCTTTGAAATTATGAAACCTGATATAAATTTACAAAGATTAAATGAACGTATATGCCAGAATCATGGATAGAAAGATGCAATATTTCAAAGAAATCAATTCTTAAAGTTTGTATATTGATTCAATGCAATACAAAATATCGTATTTTCAAGGCTTTGGCTCAATAGAGTATGGCATACAGCACTATTGATTTGTCAATATCTATTAAGGGTAAATTAAATCTAGGCCAACAATGAAGCCATTTTATTTCTAGGTATAGACCCAATAGAAATGTGTACTTGTTTTCATCGAAAGCCATGTAGAAAATATTTTTGTACTAACACTACTGGTAATAGCCCCAAATCTGAAAAACATAAACATTTATCAAAACACAATGGATTTAAAGAATTATACTTCAACTACATGGATTAACTTCACCAATGAACCATCAAGCAAAAATCCAGAGTCAAAAAGTGCTAATTATACATTATAAATGTATTTATAAAATTCAAAAAAGAGGTAAAACTCATCTCTTGTTAGATTTCAGCATAGAGGGTACTTAGTGAATTGAAATGGGCAGGAGGGGATTTCATGGATTCTGCTAATGATCTGACTTTTATCCTAAATGTGGTTATATTATTCAAGGTGGTCTATCTGGGAAAAGCAATAAAGTTGTTTTATACTGATGAGAACGTGTTGTTTATGAGTTATACTTTAACATAAGCTGTTTATGTTAAAAAGTCCTCATGCTCAATGTAGCATGAGTCACGGCAGCCAAGATAAGTGTCCATCTACAGAAAAACAGATAAAGAAAATGTGGTGTATAATATAATATCAATCAACTTTGAAAAGAAGGAAATCTTATTTGTGGAAACATGAATAAACCTGGAAGACATTATGCGGAGGGAAATAAGTTAGGAAGAGAAAAATGAAGAGTCCATGATCTCACTTTTATGTTGAATCCAAACAAGTAAAACTTGCAGGAGAGATTAGAATGGTTGTTGTCCAGGGATGAGTAATGGAGAGATGTTAGTCAAAGGAACAAAGTTTCAGGTAGACAGATGAATAAATTCTGGAAATCTACTGTACAGTATGGTGACTATAGTTCTGAATAATGTATCATATATTTGAAAATTGTTGAGAATAGATTCTAGATGTTCTTACCACACACAATATAACTGTGAGGTGATGGGTATGCTTGTGATTGTGATTGTGATAATCATTTCTTAATGCATATGACTATCAAAGCATCACATTGTAGTCCATGTACACATATATATAATGTTATTTGTTGATTATATCTCAATGAAGTTGGAAAAATATACCACAATTATGTAATTCACCACATGAAATAATTATCTATGAAACAGATATCATATGGAAATAAATCATCAAGCTTTTAAATATGATATAAATTATCAACTCATGTTATCTAATTCATCATACAAAGGCACACACATGTATGTCACTTAATAGTCTATTTTGCCTTTGTTAAATTCTATCCCAGGAAATATCCATGACCTTGAATAACTTGAACATTCTAAAATTTTGCTCCTCATTTTAAATAGAATTATATTTACATCTCTAAAGTTCTTCTCATTAATCAGAAGCCTGTTTGCAAAGCATATTATGTTTATATCAGCTGTTTGCAAAATATTTAAAATGCAACACTTATTTAATTCAGTTTTTAACCTAAAATTTTAAAAGCATTGGTAAAATTTGAAATGGACTGATATTCAAATGTATTTTATAATATAATATGTTAGTTTCCTTGCAGGTATGACTTGAGGAAAATATCTTCAGACTGAAAGAACCACAAACTACGTATCCGCCAACTTGATATAATAGTTTTAGTTGTAGTTCAGATATCATGCAGTTCTGTGATCTTGAATAAGTCACCCTAAAAAAACCCAAGTTCTTTTTTCCTCAGATCCTTAACTCTTTGAATGAATAATATCTCTTCTGCCACCTCAAATGGCTCATGTGTGGATTAAATGAGAAAGTAAAATTTAAATAAACTCTACAAAGCAGTCTACAAATGCAAAGGTTCTTACTTTTGCATTCAGTATGTAGTTTCTAATTATATAAAAATATATTTTGAGTTTTAAAACTATTTTTTTGCTTTTTAAAACATTTTATATTTTTCTTCCTTTTAAGGAAGAATATTTAGAAGAACCATACTCTTACTCTGAACACACACACACACACACACAGCCTTAATTGAGTAGAGGGAAGGAGAAAGTCTTGCATTTCTTTGTCTGTAATTTGAAGCTCTGTTTTGCTCATTACCCTTTCATTACTTTCCCTTCATTTTCCTCCCATAGGGCAACAAAGATAGGCTCTTGTTGATAGTTCATGAATTTCAATATATGTACCTAGAGGCAGGGCATTTTCCATGGAATGTCCCCAATATTAGAATTTCCTGCAGTTTCTGTTTTCAGAGAACTAATGTTTAAACCTTCGGGCCAATATGTAAATCTTTTTGTGTTCCTCTAAAGAGAAGCGTTGTGGGTGATTTAAAACATATATGCATTAAGTAAGTATTTATTCAATGTTACAAATGTCAGAACTAAGAGACTTTCTCAGGGACTCATAAAGTGAAAGAGACAGCAGGGACTGAGGCTGCATTTCCAAGTGCCTGGCCTTCGGTAACGGTCCCCTGGGAGTAATTGAAAGGACTGTCTGGTTGCAAAAAGGAGCTTGTGCACATGTATGAAGAGAGGCTCTGAAGTGCAGTTCTTCACTTGTTGGAATTTAAGTTTGCACTTACGTCATTATACTTTCACATAGGTACAATTGTTTCTCAATCAAGATGTAATTTTTAGATAATTAGAAACTATGTAAAACAGATATTTTATAGTGAAAAATACTGCTACTTGAGTGCAATCCAAAATCCTTACAATAGTTTCATTGAGTTTTATGAAACCTATTATATACTCACTGCTTAAAGAATAATTTAAAAGAAGTGATTGTACGTGTTGTATATACTTTCTATTTTATAAAATATTGTGCTTCTTTCTTTTTCCTCTGATGACCCTGAACTGAACTTTAATTTCATTTTTACAATTCTCTCCTTTCTTCATTGTTGATTATATATGGATGCATTTCCAAACATACATTTAGTTTTTGCTTTTTAATTTTATATAAAATGATTAATTTTGTATATACATCTTTTTTGTGACTTTTTTCTTCCCTTTCAACCTTAACTTAAGGCGCATCCCGCTTGACACCTTTTCATTGCTGAACAGTGTTCCATGGAAAGAATATTGTAACTTTTACTTATGGATTCTCTGCCTAGCATTTTTTTTCTAGTATTAAAGATACTTCTAAAATAATTATTCTACAAATATTCTCAGGAGCATGAACAAACAATTCTTTATGTATGAGGAGGGGATATACTAGGTCATGGGATGTATTCAATTTCATATTTATTTCCTACAACTATATTTCACTTGGCTTAATTGATTTTCACTATTGTATCCTTCAGTAATTCATTATCTTCTAATTTTCTTTTTGTTTTTTTACTGTGTAGTTTGAAGTATCCATATTTCCTTTACCTTCCTACATTTTATACACAAGGAATTAAGGGATGAAGACTTACTCTTTCTTCATTTTTAATGTCAGATTAAGGTTCTAAATATTCTTTAAACACTCTATCAGCTATAGCATGCAAGATTTATTGTGTACAATTTTTGCTTTCATGTATTTTTAAGTTGACTAACATTTACACTTTAATTTTAAATTAAAAGTGATATGTGTATGTATATGTGTATATTATTTTCTATTTTAAAATTTGTTAATTTTTCACTTAATTCTAGTAGGAACAGAAGACATAATCTGCTGGGTACTTATTCTTACATTTGCTAGGACTCTTTTGGGTACCAATTATTATAAATGCTGGATTTTCTTGAGATTAAAAAAATTTTCTGAAGTTTGGGTATCAAATTCTGTGCGTTTGATTTGCTGTGGTCAAGTTTTAGCTTTTCTGCATAGGTCTTTGATATTTTTATCTTTTTTTTTTTTTTTTTTTTTGGTAAGACAGAATTTATTCACAGAAAAGAATACAGAAAACACTAAAGCTCCTGGTAGAGGGAGAGGATTCTATTGGGGAAAGAGAAGCTCTCTCCATTTCTCTCCCAATCTTTCCCCATCTCCTCCTTTAGGCCTTTAGTCTCAGGGTATATATAGGTGTATGGGTTCCTTGGCCAGGAAACGAATGAATACAGTCCCTTCCACCAGGGGCAAGGTGAATGAATGTATCAATGAATGGATACAGTCCTTCATTGGCCTTTTGATAACTGCAAGATCTATAGTGTTAGCCCTGTTTCATTACTGATCATCATCATTTATCTTCATTTTCTTTTTTTGTCAGTTTTGCTTAGAAGTTTATCAATTTTATTGATCTTTTCAAAGAACTAGGTTTGTTTCATTGATAATCTCTATTTAGTTTTCTGTTTTCTATTTCATTGATTGCTTATCTGCATTCTTTTCTCTCTTGCTTGCATTGAATACATTTTTGCTGTTTTTTTTTAGTTTCTTGAGGTAACATAGATTATTGATTTCAGACATTTTTTTTTATAATGTAAGTAATGGGTGCTATACATTTCACTCTTAGCACTGCTGTACCTTTATCCCCAAATTTTGACATGTTATATTTCATTGTCATTCAGTTCAATGAAACTTCCTCTGTAACTCATGGATTATTTACAAGTGTGTTGTTTAATTTCCAAGCGTTCAGAGAGTTTACTTTTATTAGTTTCTAGTTTGGTTCTGTTATCAGAGAATATATTCTGTGTGATTTTAATTCTTATAAATTTGTTCAGGATTTATTATGGCCTAAGATATTGTATTGGTACATGTTTTGTAGGTACCTAAAGGAATGTGTAGTCTGCTGTTCTTGGATAGAGTGTTCTGTTAATATCAATTATTTTCTGTTGTTTGGTGGTGGTGTTGAGTTCTTTTATATCTTTCCTCTCTTTCTCTCTAATTGCTCTATTGTTGTGAGAAAGGCATTAAAGTCTCTGGCTAAAGGGCAGTGCCTATGGCTCAAGGAGTAGGGCGCTGGCCCCATATACCAGAGGTGGTGGGTTCAAAACCCACCCCTGGCCAAAAAAAAAAAAAAAAAAAAAAAAGCAAAAAAAATTAATTAATTAAAAAAAAAAAGTCTCTGGCTAAGCTTGTAGATTTATCTGTTTCTACTTCTTTCCACTCTATCAGTTTTGCTTCATATATTTTATAGCTTTGTTATTTAGTATGCATACATTTAGAATTGCTGTGTCTTGGTAGATTGTCCCTTTTTGTTCTTGTTTGTTTGTTTGTTTGTTTTGGCCAGGGCAGGGTTTGAACCCGCCACCTCCAGTGTATGGGGCCAGCGCCCTGCTCCTTTGAGCAGCAGGAGCCACTGGTAGATTGCCCCTTTTATCACTGTGGAATGTTCCATTCTTTCGCTGGTCATTTTCTTGGCTCTGAGGTGTACTTTTTCTGATATCATTATAGCTGCTCATGCTTTCTTCTGATTGACGCTTGTGCAGTGTAATTTTCCTTTCTTTTGCTCTCAACCTACCTATGTTGTTATATTTGAAACGCGTTTTCTGTAGACATAGCATAGCCATATTTTTTTCCACTCTACCAATGTGTCCTTTAATTAATATACTTAGAACATTTACATTTCATATTAATAATTATTAATATATGAAGACTTAATTGTGCCACATTATTTTTTTGTTCTGTTTGTTCTCCTTGGTTTTTCATCTGTTTTCTTTTTCCTGCCTTTCTGTGGGCTCCTTGAACATTTTGAAGGATTCCATTTTGATCTATCTGTAATGCTAGAATGTTTTGTGCATCTCTTTGTATAGCTTTTTTAGTGGCTATTCTGGGGGAAAGATTATATACGAGTTACAATAGTTCACTGGTGCTGTCATTTTACAAATTTTGCCTTTAACCCATTTATGCCAGAGGTTGAAATTTTTGAATTTTTCTCATGACTTTTTGACAAGCTCCCAGTTAGTATCTGCAGTAGTGACTAACTCTGTACACTGTGTGATAACATGTACCCTCAAGAGGCAGACACGTGTGAAAAGTCAGATCTCGGTGATGACCTTGAAGGGTAGTGTAAAAATCATGCCCTCATGGGGTGGTGCCTGTGGCTCATCAAGTAGGCGCCAGCCCCATATACCAAAGGTGGCAGGTTCAAACCTGACCTCTGCTGAACTGCAAAACAGAAAAATAGCCGGGCGTTGTGGCAGGTGCCTGTAGTCCCAGCTACTCGGGAGGTTGAGGCAAGAGAATCACCTAAGCCCAGGAGTTGGAGGTTGCTGTGAGCTGTGACACTACAGTACTCTACAGAAAGCGATAAAGTGAGACTCTTTCTCTACAAAAAAAAATAATGCCCTCATCACTACATTCCCATAATGGAACAGGAGGTTAATATTTTACAATTATTTCTTCTTTTTACTTTTTTAAAATTTCAAATACAAAAGGGGTAAATGTGCCCATCATTCAAATAATGTTCATTGGCTCGGCGCCTGTGGCTCAGCGGGCTAAGGTGCCAGCCCAGTACACCTGAGCTGGCGGGTTCTAATCCAGCCTGGGCCCGCCAACCAACAATGACGGCTACAATCCAAACAAAAATAGCCGGGCGTTGTGGCCGGCGCCTGTAGTCCCAGCTACTTGGGAGGCAGAGGCAGGAGACTCGCTTGAGCCCAGGAATTGGAGGTTGCTGTGAGCTGTGATGCCACGGCACTCTACCCAGGGTGACAGCTTGAGGCTCTGTCTCAAAAATAAATAAATAAATAAGTGAAATAATGTTCATTGAACCCAACAGGCGAGGCTTTGCTCCTCCCTTCATCCCTCTTCTCCCTAGTAACCTACAGTTATTTCTAGAACAGAATTGATAATAGGAGATAATAGGATGATAATCCTAAACTTTTTATCATTCCAATTTCTTGAATGAACAACCTGAATCTTATTCTGAATCTTACTCATCTTCATTTCCCTAGTGCATACTATGTCTAGGCTAACTGGCTTCCAACAGGAAAATCTGATCTCCCGACCACCACATCCACACAACTCCTTTATCTTCACTCGTCCTTCCCCTTCCCTTCTGTTAAAGGAAGTCACTGCCCTGCTCAGTTACTTGGAGACTTGTTCTTTGGATTCCTTTATGCCCCACTCTCCATCAGAACTGCACCTGACTGGGTCAGTCCCTGTCTCACTAGAAGCCTAAGGCATTTAAAAATGTTAACCGCACACTGGTTTGTTTCCTACCCCTCTGGCTATTTTCCTTAACTAAAATTAACTATAACTAAAATAATGATGAAGGACCAGTTGGGGATCCAATTTAGATAACTCACACTGTCTCCCTGAGGAAGTGAAAGTTACGTTGTATCTCCAAGATGCCTAAGTGTCAACCAGGCAAAGAATGAAGCCACTGAGGCCTGGAGGCAGCTGCGCCTGGCTTGTTGGAGTAGTAGAGAGTAGGGCCTTGCCGCTAGCGTG
>CAUYON010080637.1:0-14899 GCA_963573935.1 Arctocebus calabarensis | reverse complement strand
CTTTATATAGTGATCAAGAAAATGCCATGAAGGCTAACTGTAACAGTACGATCAAAACATTTCTGAATGTATATGAATCGTGCCCTATGATTGCACCAATGTACAGAATTATGATTCAATAAAATTATAAAAAAAAAAATAAGAAAAAAAAAAGTATCTATTTTCTGCAAACCACTGTTTTATCCCTAGGAGAATATTCCATCAGCCACATAGCTGCGAGGAGGTTTAAAAGTAACCCCATCCAGACCATTGACCCAATTATCCAATCTGGAATATTAGAGTAGACTAATATCTCCTTACTTTTACAGTAATAAGCCTTGTATTACTTGGGCCAATGTTTTTCTTTCTTTCTATGTAGTAAATCTGTATGTGTAGGCACTATTCATCTTTTTCTTTCCCATCCTTAGCCCCTATACTTCCTTTGCTGAAACTAGGTGTCCAGTAAATGTTTGCTAAATCCAAAGAGAAACCTCCATATCTATAAACCAGAAGGTTATCTTGATTGGCCCAAATAATGTGATGCCATGATGGACTTAAAACATAGACTAGCGGCTCAGCGCTTGTGGCTCAATGGGCTAAGGTGCCAGTCACGTACACCTGAGCGGGTGGGTTCAAATCCAGCCCTGGCCCACCAAACAACAATGACAGCTGCAACCAAAAAATGGCCGGGCGTTGTGGCGGGCACCTGTAGTCTCAGCTACTTCAGAGGCGGAGGCAAGAGACTCGTTTAAGCCCAGGAATTGGAGGTTGCTGTGAGCTGTGATGCCACAGCACTCTATCCAGGGTGACAGCTTGAGGCTCTGTCTCAAAAAAAACCAAAAAACATAGACTAGCTTTTCCCCGAGTGGTATACGTAGCATCTCCTTTCACTGCATGGCAATTCAATTCAGTAGGTTTGTATTGCGTCTCCACAGTGCGCAGATTCTGATGTATCTGGGTTCAGGGAACCTTTATGTATTTTAAGTTCTCCAATTGATTCTGACTATTACTCAGTTTTAGGAAATATAAGTAATACAAATGTAAGGAGTATACTGTTAATTACACACTCCATTTTGACTTCTGTGATCTAAATGTCAGGATTGTAGCTACTTAATTTTAGAAGAGAGCAAATTAGATTTGTTAATCTCTTAAAATCAACCATAAATTTATTAGTGTCTATGAAGTTTGAAATTAATAATAAAAAAGTATAAAAAATAAAATTATGTGAAATATTAAGTATTATCTATCTATGTGGGGAAAGAAACTATTTTTTCTCATCAAGGTAATTCAAGAATATTAGTAGAAATTAAAGAGGACCACTACTTTATCTTTTTACCCCCCCCAAAAAAAACCATGATTACCATGGTAACCATTGAGCTGGAACAAGATGTCTCCAGAGGGTGCAGAGAATAGAGCTGAGTGTCAGGTAGGAAGAAGAGTCCTAACTACCCACAAGTGATACTTTTAGCCATATCTGCATAAACTCAGGTTGTTTCAACTAAGCCAAATTAAGTAATTTCAAACACTTGGCATAGTAGCTTCCTACATTAACTACCCATATGTGGATTTTCTGTATTCATATTAACTAATTTGAATATTTTTATTAAACCACCTGGTCAAGAAAGTCAAACCAATTTTGTCATGTAAAACAAAAATAGAAATGAAAGCTGATGGAATACTCTCTCTTTGTACTAATGATAATTTTAACCATGACAACTTCCATTCAATGAGGACTTACTATACAAGATCCTTTATGAATATTATCATATTCTCATGTCTCATCTTATAGAAGAGGAAATTTAGTTTCAGAGAGGTTAATTTACTCAACATCATATAGCTATCAAATAGTGGAGCTAGGATGAACTATTTCTGATTTTGTCTCTTTCAGGAGTCTCTTTTTGGAATATTGTCTTCCAAAATAAATATAATTTGTACCACAAAATATATAAACCATAGTCTTTACAGCCCAGTATTCTCTGTCAAAGCCCCATACAATCTCATTGTGAAAAAAGATGGACGTCCCTCTGCATTGCTGTGCATTGCCCTTAAATGTTAGCCATATATAATCTTGTCAGTCCTATTATTTACTCTCCAATTTCCTTACTTATTGATATTTCCCAACTATGTTATCATGCAACAAATATTGTGGTATACCAACCAAGTGCCAGGCACTATACATTGTTATTGGATATATAAAGGCATAAGGTGACATCAATACTAAAGCAGCTCATAAACTAGTTATAACAATAAAGATGTACATAGATAATCTCAGTACAATGTAATGAAGTTCACACTAGAAAGACTGTGGGATGGATAGGAAAACCTTCATGGAAGCAATGTTTTGGAAGTGGGTCTAGTAGTGAGTAGGACTAGTTAGGGAAATGGGAGAATGATACTTTATCTGAGGGAACCACACGTGCAGAAATGCAGTCACAAAATGGCTTTGTTTGGGGAGTGTGCAATAGCTTAGTTGAACTCCCATTCAACTAAGCTATTGCAGACGATTTCTCACTATTGCAATGATAGGGAGTCAACCTAAGTGCCATCAATTCATGGGTGGTACATATATGCTGTGAAGTGAAGTGCTACTTACACATAAAAAAGAATGAAATAATACATTTTGCAACAACTTGAATGGAACTGGAGGCCATCATTTAAAGTGAAGTATCTCAGGAATGGAAAAAAACCTAATAACTCTAATAACTTAGTGCTAATTGATGAATACACATGGGCACAAAGAGATGTAAAGGTCATTGGAAATCAAGAAGGCTGGAGGAGGGGAGGGAAGAGAAGAGGTAAAATATTACCTATAGAGTGCAATTAACACTATTTGAGTGATGGGCACACTAAAATCCCTGACTTGAGCATTATAAAAGATGTAATGTAAGAAAAACATTTGTATACCTTCCATATTTGATACATAGCAGGTGGACCTTGCGGATGTGGAGGGCCAACTGTATATAATGCCTGAGTCCCACATTGAGAAATCCTGCTTCAATTGATCCAGGGTGTGGCTTGGGCATTAAGATTTTTAAAGCTCCAGGATTTATACATCTAGGATTAAGAAACTCTGGTCTTGGCCAAGTCAATGGAGCTAGAAATAAAGAGATAGCCATGAATATTATTTAAAAATTAAACTCAGACTCTGCACCTGTGGCTCAGCGGGCTAAGACGCCAGCCATGTAAACCTGAGCTGGCGGGTTCCAATCCAGCCTGGGCCTGCCAACCAACAATGACGGCTGCAACCCAAACAAAAATAGCCGGGCGTTGTGGCGGGTGCCTGTAGTCCTAGCTACTTGGGAGGCAGAGGCAGAAGACTCGCTTGAGCCCAGGAATTGGAGGTTGCTGTGAGCTGTAATGTCACCCAGGGCGACAGCTTGAGGCTCTGTCTCAAAAAAAAAAAAAAAAATAAATAAATAAATAAAAATTAAGCTCAACGTGATTTAGGGCTAACAGGATTTGTCTGTTGATTGGATGTGCATGTAGTGGTGATGGGGGTTAACCCAGATAAGGGAATCTGAGATGGCTGCTAGGTTTCTGATTCAGAGGATTGGGGAGATGGTGGTTTCATTAACTGAAATTGAAAATACAGGAGTGAGAAGGTTTATAATCTCTGGAAGTAATAGAATAATGATATTATATGTAATAATAAACTTTAATTGTTTGTTTATTTATTTATTTATATTGTTAGAGACAGTCTCACAGTCTCACTCGGTCACCCCTGGTAGAGTACTGTGGTAACATAGCTCACAGCAACCTCGAACTCATGGGCTCAAGTGATGCTCTTGCCTCAACCTCCTGAATAGATGGTACTACAGGTGCTTGCCTGGCTAGTTTTTCTATTTCTAGTAGACGAAGGGTCTCACTTGTTCAGGCTGGCATCGAACTCCTGAGAGTCATCTGTCTTTGGTCTGTGTTTGGTGCGTCCATGGATGCAGAACTTAAGAATACAGAAGGCTGACTGTATTTGTTAACAAAAAGAAAATCCAGGTATAAGTGGACCCATGCAGATCAAACCTACGTTGTTCAAGAGTCAACTGTATTATTATGAGAACTTAGGCTGCCTTTGGAAGCTGGAATTTTGGAGGGAGCCTCTGCCCAATAGGAACTATAGACATGTAGCCTCTGTTGGAGATGCTTTCTAAAGGAGGCTGAAAAATTAGGGCTTCTCTCCTTCACTTATCCACCAGTTTCCCACCTATGCCTTCCAATGGCTGAACCTAATAGGAAACCAGTTGGCATGGAATCTGGGAGGCATGATCTGCAGGATTTCACGTCCTATAATACCTGGCAGAGCAGGGTGACGGATGGATCTAAAAACAAACAGGCAAATAACTGGGACTAGGATGCTGAGCCAGATTTGTCTTAAATTCTGGCTGTAGATGCATTCCAGACCTGTTAAATATATGTAGAATAAAATACAAAGCAACAGGAAAAGTCTGAGTTTTCTTCGTCTTTTCCATATACATAGGAACAATTATTCTGGAAACCTATGTTAGTAATTGTTCTGACATTCTCAGGGCCTCAGCTGAGAAGTTCACGCTTGAAGAATATATTCCAATATAAAATTAAAACTTTTTGATGTGAACAGAAAGAAAAACAGTTATGGATATAGATATATACAAAGAAGCAGAAACACAAAGGAGCCAAGTTGGGATACGTGTGGTCTCAGCAGGCAGAGTTTCACTGATACTGAACAGTTAGTGGTAGGGTAACAGCTGCAATGAGGATTCTATTTTAAGATAAAAAGCAGTCCCATTTCCACAAGCCAGTTTGAAATAGAATTTAGATGAGTCATTTTTTTCCCCCCACACAGAAATGACCTCGGTTACATGTATGCACTAGAAAGCAATTAAGACCAGGCAGAGTGGGTCCTGCCTGTAATCCCAGCACTCTGGGAGGCTGAGGTGGGAGATCACTTTAGCTCAGGAGTTTGAGACCAGCCTGAGCAGGAGTGAGACCCCATCTCTACTGAAACAGACAAATTAGGTGTGTTGGCATATGCCTGTAGTCCCAGCTACTTGGAAAGCTGAGTCATGAGGACTACTTGAGCCCAGGGTTTGAAGTTGCTGTGCACTAGGGGACCACCACAATGTACCCAGGGTGGGTGACAAACTGAGACTCTGTCTCAAAAAAACAAACAAAGCAATTAAAAAATGGAGTTGTCTTTAAGCAAACTTGCCACTGAGGGGCTATATGGACTTCAGCTCTAAGAACACCTTCCTACCAGTTGGTGTTCATCCTATGCCATTTAGAAATGTCTTGCTTATTCTAAAACAATGTTCTTGGTTAAGAAAGATGAGTCTGCAAACAAGAGTATAATTGTGATGGATGTGTTAATCAGTTCTATGTAAGAATTTCACATTGTATATCAAATCAGTACACTGAACCCCATAATTTTATCAATGTACACAGTTATGATTTAACAAAAAAAATTAAAAAAAAAAAAGAAAGATGAGTCTGGCCTCAGATGAACCATCTGGCTGGCTCATTACTGAGAGGTGCACCTTGATGAATTTGAACTAAGCCTTGGACGTAGACCTAGCAGCTGTACCAGTTTCCCAAGGTAGTCTTGTTTCTGAATGAGGTAGAAAAAGTGTTATTTTTCTAACCTCCCTTGAACTGTGAGAAGGATTAGAGAAAACAAGTTAACCCTGGGAAGATTCCAATTAATTTTCCGTGTCTATTTATGAGTCTGTTCTGATTGACATGAGTGTTACCCTGGGTTAAACCAATTAGTTTACCATGGTTTGTTTTTGGTTTTTAATTTCAAAATGCAATTTCTCCTCAACTTAGAAGTTTGCCTCCCCAAAGGTCCACCTTTGAGGAGCCCACTCAAGTGGGAGCAGAAGGGAGATTTCTAATTGCAGAGTGAACAGAACAACACATCAGGCAGTTTTCTTCTCTAAAAATGTAAAGCATGAAACAATAATCGCTCTGAAAAAACTCAGTATGAGCAAACCAGTGACCACCATGACCACATTGGAGAATCAGGTCTTTGTGTAATCGAGGCCATACTTGTTGTTTGGGAACAACTTATCTTGGAGGACCTGGTTTGAGAAGACATTTATAGGATAACATAGCAAATATAGTTGAGGCATTAGAAATCCTAACATCAAGGTGAGTACAGCCTTCTAGTTTGTTTTACATAGAGAATTTATTTGGGCTGTACCTCTGTGTATTTCTTCAAGAATGCATTTTCTACTGATCATTCAGTTTCAAACAAACCTAGAGCTTTAAATGATTAGGTTAGTCTCAAAAGATGTCACGTTCTTCCAGCACACATCTAGCTTCCAAAAAGACATGAGATCTTTGTCCTACCAAGTTGATTTTCTTTGTGAAGGCTCAACCAATAGTGACAAAACGTAGAGCAGGATTATTATATTCACCTGAAGGCTTGAAGGACTGTGTGCTAGTACAGGAACTTTCTTGTATGGAACGTGTGCCTACATTTTGCAGCCAAAACAGTGTAATGTATGTGCATTGCCAGGAATACCTGATTTGATCCAACCCAGCAAATTTCCAGAAAAGTTTTTCACTGTGTTCCTCATTCTTATGAAGGCAAAAAGGAAGGTTTTAGAACATTTTAAACTTTATGGTGCTAATGGTTTTAATTGATTCCTAAAACACACCCTTTCATCTCTTTCCTGCTCCTATACTTGCAGAGTGACAATTAATAGTGTTAGAATGCTGTGTTTTAAAGAATTTACTAATTTTGTTACAACATGACCTATGACATGGGGCCATCTCATCGGCAATACGAACAGGCAATCCCCACAGAGGGAAGGGCCATTCCGAAGTTTCTTTGTAGCTAAACTGAGTCAGCTTTCCTCTAAGAATAATCTTCTCTTTCTCTAGAAATTTACATATTTGTACAAAACCTATAGCCATTTTTATCTTTCTTTTGACTCCACCCAGATATTGAGTGAGAAAATCCCTAACTCAGAGGTGAAATTAGGTGTTTACCTGCTCTTCCTTCTGAAAATGTGACATTGTCCTTGGTAATCTTATTTGTCTCCAGTATAGTTCTTTGAAATAATTTCATTGCTAACTGGTTGTATTCTAAATGTATACAAATCATATTATGCTTCTCTAATCTAAATTATGTGAGGACACAGACCCTACTTTCAACTATATATTATAGACACCTATTCATATTAAATTGATGTCAATATTTCACCATCTTTGAAATTTTCATTTCAAATATGCTTCTCTTCAGACTTCAAAGTCTACTTCATAAAACATTACTTGGACTTGAACATATTAATACATTGGGTGGCAAATTTTGTCTCACATCAATTTATTCTTCACTCTCCAACATTCATGTATTTCCTATACTTATTTAAGCTTCATTTTTACAGTAGTTTAGAGAATTCAGCCATAGAGTAACATCTTAAGGACTAGAAAGTTTTTAAATCATTGCATCTTTTCCAAACAGTTTAATGACCAAGAAACCACTCAGACCAACCCAACATTCGTAGTAGAATAGTAAACTGAAAAGCTGTGGGAAGCCACTGATACTTGTTACACAAAAGGATATTGGGAATGCACTATACATTAGTAGACATTGTTAAATAAACAAATTATGTTGCAAATTACAACTTTTCAGAACCATGGATAGCTGTATCAACCCTTGTGCCAATCTGAAAAATTTGGATTATAAAATGAAAAAAATCTAAAAGCTGTTGATTATATAGCCTTGTTGAATGTTCTTAACATTTTACATACGCCAGTTATCTTTTTAGGAGGATTATTCAGGGTATTGGGGTCTGAGTTAGTCTTTCAGAAAACTTGCCTAGGAACCCAAAGTAGGCATATACTAGTAGTAGGTTGACCAAGCACACTGCATCTCAGAAGCCTCATGGCTGAGAAGACTTGTGTTACAATTTCTTACATATGTGTGTCTTTCTCAAAGAGCCTAATACCACGAGGACCTTAGCTTTGATCCAGTAACAGTAAATTTTGAGGTTTAGTGATTTAGCTTCATAGGATGCTATAATTCTATGCAATTATGTGTGAATACATTAGAAAAACTAAAAGGAAGAGGACACGAGAGAAGTGGAAAAGGCAACAGTATGTAGATCATCTTAAAGAAGCAGGGATTTGTGGTCAATTTGATGTATATGTCATAGGAACAAGTCACCATAATATGCAAAGAACGGTCACTAGAGTTATGAATATTTTTCTGCTTGGTAAAAATCATCCTATACAGCATCTATGAGATCCTTTTATGGTTTTCTGATCACTGTTACTACCCAGGAAAAACTGGGAACACAGGGACCTGGATTAGGTTCTTGGCATATTCCATCCAACTTTATGTTAGATTTTATCATCTGCCCTCCCTCTCCCCAATAAACACCTCTCCCTCACTGCCCAGCCTTCCATTGTTGTCATATTCCTGTGGACTTTTGTAACTGGAAATGCTCCCTTTCATGTGAAAATATAACCGGTGTCTCTTTGGAAAGGAGAAAAGACTAATTGGCTACTTTGGCAATCACTGAGTCCTGAGTCTAGCAGGAAGGGCTGGTTTCTGGCAGGAAAGAGAATTAAATGCTCAAATTCTCAAGCTGTCAGCTAGCAGATGCATGTTCAAATAGGAGAACAAAAAACCTTCTGGAACAAAGTTGAGAGCTCTGGGTATGTTGTCAGTTGGAAAAAAAAAATCTGACTATTATGGCTCAGAAGTGAATGTTCAACCCCATGTGTTCCGACTTTCTGCTCCAGTCTCCTCACCTCACCTTTCAACCCTCTGCCTCCTGCTTGCTGAGAAAAATATCACTGTGAAGGGGACACATATGGATATGAATTCAGATTTTCATGCCAGTGCATCTTTATCACTGAACTAACTGCACTGGCCAGCATCAGATGCTTTCCACTTGGCCTGCCTGTGTGGCTGGTCCCAAGGCCAGGCTCAGGCAGGCCACACTATCTTCTGACCCCAGGCAATGGCAAGAGTCCAGCCCTCCCTATACAAAGGGACAACAACATTGTGTTTCTAGGCAGTTGGTTTCTGCTAGGATATCTTCCTCTTTTCAGTATCTTTTGCCTTTATGGTATTAGGAAGTAACATAACAGATTGGCACAGCTTGGATTGAAAATTTGCTAGGTATTATATTGTTGTGCTATTTTTAGCAAACCTATAAACTGTTTATGAATGTTTTCTATTTAGTAAAATCTAATATATCTTCAGATCTTATCTGCACACCAACCTCTACTCACAACTGCCATCTGTGGCTCCCCTGGTCTAAATCACCATTAAATCTCACCTGCATTAATACCTTTGTGTCTCCTAAGTACGCTTTGGAGTCTGTCCTTGCTCCATTTCAATTTTATGTCAACCCAGCATTTAGGGTGATCCTGTCATATCCTGTCACATCACACCCTTGCTAAAAATCCAACAATGGCTTCCCAGGACACTCAGAATTAAGTCTCAGCAGTGGCTTCAACAATGGCTTCCCAGGACACCCAGCTTAAGTCTCAACAGTGATTTATAATGTTCTAACCTGGCCCACCATCAACTCTCTGGCCTCAACTCTGATTTTTCTCCCTTTGGTCACTCAGCTCCAGATGCTAAACATTCTCAGTGATGTTTAGCAGGCTTATTCTCACTGCCCTGGTCTTTAAGTTTGCCTGTTTCCTTTGTTTGAACTGCATTTCTTAGAGAGTCCGTGGTTCACTTCCTCCCCTGCAAAACTTTTCTTCCCTGCTTTTTTTCTCTTTAACATTCATCACTATATATTTCATTTATATCATTTATTGTCTTTCCCACTATACCATAAGTATCGTTTTGCCCTAATTTCCCTGTGTTTATCCTATGAATTTTCCTTTCTTCCTTACCAGTATTTGACATTCTTTAAAGCTGTCAGCTTGATATTTTGCTTTGAAGTTCTCACTTAGATTCCTATCCCCCAGATCCAACTTCAGAAGACCCAACAAATATAAAAACCACCAAAAAAAGACAGCAGAGAAAAAATATTCTAAGATAAAGGGAAAATAGATTGTCATCAGAAACTTCTGTTTAATGGGAGAAAAAACTTAAAGCAGAATAACAGAAGGCAGAAACATTTAATGCAGAAAAATAATGGGAAAGATTCTAACCAGAACAGATTAACTCTAGACTCCTTCTGTGAAAATAAGAAATCTCAATTCTGTTAAAATCCTCAACAATGGCCTAAGTCTTAGAAAATCTCAGATTTCTTGGTCTTCTTGTTCCATCTTCTTTTCTGCACATTCCTACATTTTAATCAGTACAGATACATTTTGGGGGAAAGTCACTTAAGTTAAAATGAGAAGGATTGCCTTTACTTCTGTCTCCAGACCCTCAGAGATTAAATGGACCTTACTGGACCAGTTACCTTTTCATTTGTACCTTTGGGAGCCCCAGCCTTTTGAGGCTTATTCTGGAAAAATGAATAAACAGGAGTGGCCCTTCTTAGACTTGTTCCAATTTGGAGAATAACATCATGTCCAATAATCATAAGCGTATACTGTCTCACCTCCTTATATATAAATAAAATCAATTTGTCAAACACTGTTAACCTTAGTCAAGAGCTAAACTACCTGGAAGGAAAAAGCTTGCTCCAAACACTAATCCTCTGTTTTAGACAATGGTTTTTATTATTGTTTATAATGTATCTTCTCTAATAAGTTTGAAAAATCACTCATCCTCTCAAAAGTTTTTGTCTTCAGGAAAAAAATTATATATTAAATAGATGCAAAGTATTTAACTTCTATAAAAATTGACATTTAAAAATTCAACTATTGTAACATTCTTCTAAGAATTTCATGAGAAGTAAATGTTAATATGAAAACCACCATAATCCATATCCATATGTTAATAAATTGTTCCTTAATATTTAGAAAATTTCCAGAATCTGTTCTTTCTCTGTGTGAATTCATATTTCTATTCTTCTATACTCTCCAGATATTTATCCTTATATATTTTTTGCTTAAAAATATTTTGTAGATTATATGTTTATCTGTAACAAAATACATATATAGGTTTAAATTTAAGTAAATTTTATCTAACTATGAGACTTTATTAAGAATTTTTTCTGGATTGGGTTACCATTCTAATTTTTAGTTATATACTTTTTTTTTTTTTTTGAGACAGAGACTCAAGCTGTCGCCCTGGATAGAGCACTGTGGCATCACAGCTCACAGCAACCTCCAATTCCTGGGCTCAAGCGAGTCTCCTCCCTCTGCCTCCCAGGTAGCTGGGACTACAGGTGCCCACCACAACGCCTGGCCACTTTTTGGTTGCAGCCGTCATTGTTGTTTGGCAGGCCCAGGCTGGACTCGAACCCGCCAGCTCAGGTATACGTGGCTGGTGCCTTAGCCCGTTGAGCCATAGGCGCCGAGCATAGTTATATACTCTTGATCAAAATAATAAATATATTAAAAAATTGATGAATTAAACATAAAAGTAAATTTTTTTTGTTTTGAGACAGAGTGTCAACCTATCGCCCTGGGTAGAGCGCTGGGGTGTCACAGCTCACAGCAACCTCAGACTCTTGGGCATAAGTGATTCTCTTGCCTCAGCCTCCCAAGTAGCTGGGATTACAGGCACCTGCCACAAGCCTGGCTATTTTTGGGTTGTAGTTGTCATTGTTTGGTAGGCCTGGGCTAGATTCAAACCCACCAGCTTTGGTGTAAGTGGCTGGCACCCTGGCCACTAAGCCATAGGCACCAAGCCTATAAAAGTAAACTTTTATTGAAAAAGCTTCTTTAAATGAGATGAATACTAAATCTTGTCTAGGGTTTTAGTAAAACAGAATATTTATTGCTAAAAACGAATTACATGTTCTAATATTAAATATTTTATAAAATGAAATTGTAAGAGGATTGAATATTACTGGAGTACTTTATATGATATTATTTATATATATGAATTTCTAGGCCCTATCCCAAGAGATTCTAATTCAGTAGTTGGGTGTCTATACTTGGAGCACTGGTTTTGTAGAATCTATTTAAGATTTGGGTCCTAATTTTAAAAGCAAGTATAACCTTTGATAGATTCCAAGTCAAGGACTGAAATGACAAGAGCATATGAAGATTTCTGTAGTCCTAAAGTACTGTGTCACCAGTTAGGAGAAGATGATGGCTTAGAACAGGGTGGTGGTATTGGTAATGGAGAGAAATAGGCAGGTGCCAAACATATTCTGGTGGTAAAATTAAACACAGTTTTTATGATTAACTGAATGTGGAAACTCAAGTGGAAGCTGGTGTCAAAGATGACTCAGATTTCTAGCTTAAGAAACTGAGTGATGATGCCATTTACTGAAATATGGACAGATGGGGGTGGATGAAGAAAGATTATGGTTTCCATTTCCAACATGTCTGTTAGACACTCATGAAGTCGTAGTTGGTTGGCTACACCAGAACAGAGTTCAGAAGAGTAGTACAGACCAAAGTGGTAGTTCTCAAACTTTAGCTAGAAAATTAGAATCACTTGTGGGTCCTGTTAAACCAGATAACTGGACCTCACTCCTAGAGTCTCTAATTGTATAGGTGTGTGTGTGTGTGGGGTAACTGGAGTGAAAATTTGAATTTTTAGTAAACATCTGGGTGGTGCTCTTATTGCTGGTTCGGGGACCATATTTTGAGAACTGAGGTAGACCTTCATTTATGGGACTCACTGGTGCACAAGGGGTAAGAATGGGATTATTGAGGACAGTATAAGTAAGCCAAGAATGAAACTTTGCTGAGCTTCAAATTTTAAATTACCAGTGGAGGATTCAGAGTGCCCACAAAGGAGTAAGAAGATAGGACTGAGAGGCCTGAAGAAAGTTAGATGAGAGGGGTTATTTCATTCCCCAGACCACTTATATGTTTTTGTAGCCTCATGTAATTTGCCAGTATTAAGAAAACTCATTAAAATAATGAATAAATGTACTCTGGAAACAGATAGCACCATCTGGGACTGGAAATCTTTGGCTTTCTGCTTCTCCCAGCTAAAAATTATGGAGCCAAATTGTGACAGAGACCTGGGAAGTTTAGGTTTGTTTTGATGGCCACCTCTTTTGGAAAGAGTATAACACTCACTCTTATAAATCCCTGCGGACTGTTAATATGCAGACAAACTTTGATATAGGAGTCACTTGAATATCTTCTGGCTTGGGTTCTGCTTCTATTTATTATGCCTGAATTTAGTGATGGGCTGGTTCTGCATCTTCAGAATGTTTAAGATGGTGCTGGGTCCCTGAAGGAAAAGAAACCACCATAACCTCCTTCATGCCTCCTTCCTGAAAAGCAAATACTTTTCCTGACACTTACTACTTTTTTAATTCATTGTAGTTCAATTAATCCTTCTTTAGGTAAAATAAAAAAAAATGTTAGCTATAGGGTTCCTTATTCATGTTTGAGTGAGGTATATATAAGCAAGACACTCAAATTGAATTCCAGCTCCATCAGGGACTTCTGCAACATCAAGGAAGGCCATCTGGCTTTTCAAGCCATGCACTGACCACAGCATCCAGTGACACCTGTTGCACAGCTAATGTCCCTGGTACAGAGTGCAGAGTCATTTCTGCCATTATCAACTCTCCCTCTCCCAGGGAGAGTTCTGTTAGAGATCTACCTCTTCAGAATTACAAGGCTATTCTGGAAGTAAATTTAGCTTCTCTAATTGTGGCAGAATTCCCTTGAGCTCCTGATGTTTTCTGGCTCTTTGTAACCCTGTGGGCCAGGACTGCCCACACATAGCAGGTGAATTGCCCACACACAAAGAGGAAGAACAAAGCAAACTACCTTTGTCTTAACACTAAAGTCTACCAGACATATTTTCTGATTCTACTCTGGCTGCCAGTCTGTCCTTCCATTCTCTGGACCATGCCCACACCCCTCCCCTGTACATGGAAGGAGCAGTGTGCCAGCTTGCCCTCCCACTCTGTGCTATGGGTCCCATCCACCTACCCACCTGCCTGCCTGCCTACCTGCTTGCCTGAACTACAGATCTGCCTTTGTTCAGCATCTGTTCCTCTGATGCATGAATTTTTTTGTTTTAAATAGAATGAGCTTTGCAGTGTTCAATTTGACCATTGCATCCACCATTTTTTCTTAAACTTTCAATTATAAGCAGTAAGGGAGATATTTGATGTTCTCCTGAAACTTATGTTAATTAATAAATATAAAAAACTATGTTTTGGTAAATTGGGAAATTTAAAAATATGGCTATAGGATTTTATATCGAATTTAAAATATAGAACATTTATAGGATTTCTGGGGTAAATATTTATATATTATAAATTATTCCTTTATACTGTGAATCTTTTCCCCTTAATGTATATTTTTTATACCTTTAGACTGCATTTTGTTAAAGTTGAGCACTCCTGTAACCTGAGAATAACTTTTGTCATTGATAATTCTTTTTTTTTTATTAAAAAAAATTTTTTTTGAGACAGAGCCTAAAGCTGTCACCCTGGATAGAGTGCCTTGGCATCACAGCTCACAGTAACCTCCAATTCCTGGGCTCAAGTGAGTCTCCTGCCTCTGCCTCCCAAGTAGCTGGGACTACAGGCGCCTGCCACAACGCCCGGCCATTTTTTGGTTGCGGCCGTCATTGTTGTTTGGCGGGCGTAGGCTGGATCCGAACCCGCCAGCTCAAGTATACGTGGCTGGCGCCTTAGCCCGTTGAGCCACAGGTGCTGAGCCATCATTGATAATTCTTATCTATAAAGGAAGATACTCCCAAAATGCAACTGGAGATCACTATGGTGCTTGTTACTGTAGACCAGTGATTTTCTTTTCTTTCTTTTTTTTTTTTTAAATTTTATTTTTGTCTTTATTTTTTTTTAATAATTTTATTGAATCATAATTATGTACATTGGTGCAATCACAGGGCACGATTCATATACATTCAGAAATATTTTGATCATACTGTTACAGATATCCTTCATGGCATTTCCTTGATCACTATATA
>CAUYON010080632.1:0-19217 GCA_963573935.1 Arctocebus calabarensis | reverse complement strand
ATTGTCCTCATATCAAACTTGAGTACATGGGATTCATGCTTCTCCATTCTTGAGATGCTTTACTAAGAATAATGTGTTCCACTTCCATCCAGGTTAATACAAAGGCTGTAAAGTCTCCATTTTTTTTAATGGCTGAATAGTGAATATGACTTTTTCCCATCACCACATTGTAGTTCCAGTATAGATCTTGTTGAATACATATAATATAATATCTGTGCTTCTATTCATTTACTCAGCATTTCTTTGCAAGGGACCAAGATGTGGAAGGCCAGGCCAGCTTGCTGGGATTCAGCAGTGTACCGTGCAGATTATGGCTCTGTCTGGATAAAGCGAATGTTAGCAGAGATTCAAATCTAGAGAAGCAAATGTGTATGAAGAGTTTATTTCATGTGTGAGGTAGAAAAAACCAACCAAGCAATGGAACAAAAAGAGCCTGACAACCATGAGGTTGGGAGTCTTCTTCTGGCTGAGTAATCAGAGTCCTTCTATTTGAGATGAGATCTGAACGAGGTAAAAGGGTTCGAGAGAACTGCAGTTCCCACAGAAAAAATTCAAAGACCAGTGCCATGAATTCCCTGAGCAGATTCAGGGACAGAAAAGGCCAGAAGGACTGGAACAGTCTTAGCAAGGCAATCGAGGGCAGGCAGGTGCAAACCAAATGGATCACGCAAGATTTTAGAGACCTGGTAAACCTTAGGAGTGAATTGCAATTGCAAGGAGAAGTCATTGAAGAATTTCAAGTAGGAAAAACACAAGTGCAGAAAGAATTTCAAGTAGGCAAAAGACACGTGCAGAAAGACCAGTGAAGGCATAAGACAGGAAAAGGGGTACTATGGTTACTTTTTTGGAAACGAATATCAGTTATGGTGACAACTCTTGTTTGAGTTTGTCGTGATTTATCATGCTGTCCAGAAAAAATTATTTCCAAGGTTGGATAATGCATTTTCCGCTCTTTCTAGCATCCATTCGCACAGTGGCAAAACTTCCCGAAATATTTGTTAACTCATTGCACACAAAATGTTTTCCTTTCATTCTATTTTGCGAAAGATCGAGAATAATTTTGTTTAGGATGATTCAGGCCTCACTCCACCTGGATCTAAAATCACACTTGAGTACTATGCCTCACTCTCCGTTCTACCCCAATGTCAATATTTTATGAATTATGTTGTTTCACATTAGCTCAAGACTTATGAGATGGTTCTAAACCTGCTCCAAGAAATTATCCAAATGGATTGTAACTCATCTCTTTATTATCTTCCCAGTTGCCGCTGAATTGTCTAGACAGCACAGAAGCACCAGACTCTTGTATTAGCTGGGACAAAAGTAGAAAGTAATAAAATGCCCAGAAAAGTGTCACACAGGGGCAATAAGGTTGTGATAAAAATGACTTCGATTTCGTGATTCATATTTTGCTGTTTGGCACCCAGTACTTAGAAAATGGGCACAGGGCCCTTCTAGTATAGACAATAAGTTATTCAGAACCATTGGGCTGTACGAGTGAAGCACCAAAATCCTATGTATCCTTTCTTTTCTCTCCATTTTCTCCTCTCTCCTCTGTTACTGGGGCTTAAATTATGGAAAATGGAATCTGAAAAGGAAAAACAAGAATCAGGGAGCCATTTACTTCTACCAAAGCAATAAAAACACAATTAAAATCTGTATCCAGATCAAGTAGAATGATTTTGATATTGTGCTTTTTAGGTCTTGTTCCATTTTGATCCTTTGGAAACTTACGAAACTTCACTACTCAGATTTCATCCAGAGGCTCTAGTGAACTTCCACCATTCTGGCCCTTTACTTACACAGCCTTGTCCCATTGCGTTGCTTGGCCTGGTGAGAGGATGGTCTTCATTGTCTGTGCCAAGTGTGCTCCTGTCTCAGGGCTTTTCAAGTTAGTTACTTCGTGTTCACAGATATCATCCACATGCCTCATTCTCCCACCCACTTCCTTCAGGACTCTGCTCAAATCACCTCCTTAGAGAGACCTCCAGACCATCCTTTGCTTTCTTAATGGCACATATATACTTATTAGTTTCTTTCTTACTGATGCTTTCAGAGGAATGTAAGTCCTCAAAGATCAGCAAAGATCAGGGACTTTGTTTTGCACATTGCTACATTTCCTTAGAGCAGTCCTGCACGTAGTACCATTAATATTTGTTGAATGAATTAATGTTTTGCAGATGATCAAAATTATTGTTTTTAGACCTGATATTACTGGCACTCATTTGGATCATGTTAATCGAAAGGTTAATATGAGACTGATATTCTTTGCCTCCTGAACAAACATAAAGATGAGTTGGTGACAACTGCAGTTTTATTCTTCTGAAGTCATATTTGGAGAGTCTGACTTTTTGAGACACTGTCTATTAAATATCCAGTAAACTCAGTCTTTTACTCATATAAGCAGCTCCATTCATTGCAATTTTATACTAGGCAGGCCACACAGCCGTAGTTCTTTCCTAATTATTCATAACCATGTGGCATTTTGGGGTCAGTGGTTTGATGAATAAAGTCCAAGCTCCTTTAACTCTCATTGCTTATGAACGGTTTTGGCTTTAAATCTAATTTCTGCCTAGATATCTTGCCCAGTTCTGACAATTGCTGGTTATAGGACAGCGGAGCATATCACTTGATTTAGTGCACTTCAGATTTGTATTTGTAAAGTGGAAATAGTAATAAAAATACTCATCCTGACAATCTCAGAGGGGATTTATAAAGATTAAGAGATATAATAAAGATTCAAATTTATTGTAAAATATACAAAGCTTATTTAAAAATGTGAAAATACCTCTGTAAGATGACCACCCAAAGGACTGTAACAAACTGGTCAAAATATCGAGGTGGTCAATAAAAGGAACTAGGTCTACTGTGCTGATATGTACATGTGCTGTAGGTCTGATCTATGAAGATTAGGTCAACTTAAGGAGGTGGTCAACTATGGAAGCTCTACTGTATATATTTTTTTTAAATTCACTTGTATGTATTATGTAAAAAAAGATATACTTATTAATAGTGTTAGAATTATTGCTTAATTATAAATTATAATTCTATGCTTGCTCTCTTAAGTGGAGACTACAGGCGAATTCCAAGTAAATTATTTGCTTCCTCTTGATTGAGAATCGTATTCTTGCTGCGAAATTGTTTGCTTGGGTCTTATCCCTAAGATAAATAAAAGTTGCTAAGGTTATAAAACCTCAATTGATCTATTTGACTTACTCAATATAAGAAATATTTCATAGTATTGTTCTAGATGTAAAATGTGTATATAATGTTCTGGAAAATAAAGTAGTAATTTAAATAACACTGTCTGGAGTTGTTCATTTTAGAACTATTATGAAATAGAAAATAGCCTAAAACTAGTAAGTAATACTGTAAGTTTTTTTTGACCAGTGTGCCATGAAAAATTTTAAAAAACATTAATTAAATTATTTTCTAAAGAAGTTCAAAGCACAGTAAGTATATTCTTTTTTTTAATCTTTTTTTTTTTTTTTGATCAACAGAATTTAAGTGTGCCATAGAAGTTTAACTAAAGGTCCAAGTGTTCCATAGATAAAAAAAGGTTGAAAATCACTGTTCTAGGTTTTCTGCTTTGCTCTTTGTGATTTATCACTGAAGGGCTGCATAATATAAATTCTTACTGTATATCCTTGGATATTTTGCAAAACACATAAGAAATAAATAATACACAAAACGGATTTAGGGAGTTTGCACAGTAATTTAAAGCAGAGTAGGAAGCAGTAGCACCTATACCTATCAGAATGAGCTTGACAGGGTATTTTAGGTACGTAACAATCAATACTGCAACAAGGTTTACACCTAATTCTGAAAGTTATTGTAGAGCAGAGTACTTGAATCATGAAAATCCAGGGAAAAGGAAATCTGTGCTGAGATTATAAGCTTAAATTAAAATAACTAATTTAAACCATCTATCATAGTTCTTTCAGTCTTCTGTAACAAATAAATTGGTTATAAATTGGATAAATTATAACCAAAAAAAAGATTATAACAAATAAATTGGTTATAATTGGATAACTTATAACCAAAAAACACCCGGCCATTTTTTGGTTGCAACATACGTCTTGTGGGGAGACACAAACATTCAGTCTATAGTACTTTCCTTTTGAATAAACTATATAATTATATCTATTTAAAAATAATTTCAAGTTTTCTCTTGCCCACTAGTATCTTCCTAACTGGCTTATGCTGGTTATAAGCTATTCTAGAAACATTGCATCCTGATACTTACATTTGAAAACATATAAAATTTCAATTTGCACTTCTGGAAGACTCTTAAATAAGCTGTCTTATACTAGCCACAAAATAATAAATCTTCAACTTGAAACAATTTTTTAAATTTAAAATTAATTTCAAATTAATATGAGGGTACAAATGCTTAGCTTACATTGTTTTCATTTCTAAGGTGAAGTTCAAGTTGTTGCAAATCAAAACCACTCTGAGATGTCATCTCACTTTAAAATTTTGTTTTATTAGCTTTTTTTAAAATTGGATTTTGATGTCTAGTATAAAAGTATGACTGGTCCACCTCTTTTACAAAAATGCTATCTTCCTTGTACAATAACTCTTTTTTCATATGTATATGTTTTTTTTTCTAAAACATCCATTACTTAAATTTTTGGAGATTTTTCTTTACTATTATCTAGGAATGAATGTTTTGTTTTTTTTTACTCTTACTGTCTAAGCTTAATAATTGTCTGTCATTTTTTTTTTTTTTGAGATAGAGCCTTAAGCTGTCACTGTGGATAGAGTGCGTGGCATCACAGCTCACAGAAACCTCCAATTCCTGGGCTCAAATGGGTGTCTTGCCTCTGCCTCCCAAGTAGCTGGGACTACAGGTGCCCGCCACAACACCCGGCCATTTTTTGGTTGCTGCCGTCATTGTTGTTTGGCGGGCCCGGGCTGGATTTGAACCCGCCAGCTCAGGTGTACGTGGCTGGGGCCTTAGCCCGTTGAGCCACTGGCACCGAGCCTGTCATTCCTTTTATTTTGAGTGCTTATCTCTCTTCTCTTCTATCCATCATATCCCAGAACTTGTCTTGTTCTTTCTTTCTGTCTTATCTTCCTTCCATTCTTTTTGTATTATGATTTTAAAAATATAATATTAAAATAGAGTGTGAAAACTAAAGTACTGCTTTGAACTTGTGGATACTCCCATGCTCTTAATGTTATAATTATCTTGAAAAACACATTCTAAAGGAAGAACAAATTAAACAGACAGAAAAAGAATTTAAATAAGTATATTAAACATTTTCATAGAGCTAAGAACATATAATCAAAACAGGCCATAGACAGCAAACTCTGAGGAGGGACCAGTTGGAAATAATGGCTATGAAACGGGATTGGTAAAATAATGAACTAAGAAGAAAAGATATAACTCAGGAACTAACTAATGAGCTGAAATATCATGAGATATGTTATGAGATATGGGATGAGATGAGAGGTCAATGAACTCTCCTCAAAGGCATTAGAATGGATTAAAGCAATAGAATGAATGAGAAAACAGTTAAGTGATATGGAAAAGAAAAGAAGTGTTAGTATTTAATAATAGTCCCATAGAGAAAAAAAAAAGAAATAAAAATATTTCAGGCAATAATTATACAGGATTTTTAAAAACTGGAGAACAATAAAATAATTTGACTTGAAAGCACAGAGTGTGCCTAATAGGATATAAGAGAAATCCAATGTTAGACTATTTATAATCATTTTTAAGAGGAAAGGCAAAGAAAAAAATTCCAAAACGTATTTGAAAATAGGGCTTATTATGCCTTCTGATGTTTTATTTTCTATTTCTTCCAAGAAGTGTGCCTTGAAGATTGGTGATCATAATACATTTTCTTGACTGACTAACTGAATTTCTCTATAATTATTAAATAAGCAAGAAGGTAATACCATTCACTGTCCTCCATCAAAATTTCCCGAATAAAAACCAAGTTAAAAACTCTAGTGTCACTGAGAAATAACCTAATTAATTAGCTTTTTCAGACATTAAGAAAAGTTTTAATTGTCTGTGGGAAATTAAATTTTTTTTTCCTAAAACTAGCCATTACTGCCCCAATGTCAGGCCAGATGTAGAATATCTAGTTCAGTTTAAAAAGAAGAGGAATATAACAAAGACACTATCAAATCATGATTTAAAGGGAAAATGGTAAGAAGTATTTCCTAAAATTATTTTGTATCTACTTAGCAGAATTTTAATAGAAACACAATTATTTTTGCACATACACACATGTAACCATTAGGTTTCTGGCAACATCCAAAGTTAAGTATGTTTTTTGTTTGGGTTATATTTCTGGACCAATCTTAAGGAAATCAGTTTCCTAGCAATTCTTCTAAGCACCTCTGCTTATCAGGTAATAATATTTACAAGATGACTTGAAACCAAACCAAAGAATTAAAACATTTAAGGTATATTCTTTCCAACAATTAAGTATAAATATGACTCTTTACTTTTTTCTCTGCTTATCAGGTGATAATATTCAGAAGATGACTTGAAACCAAACCAAAGAATTAGTTGAGAAAACATTTAAAGTATATTCTTTCCAACAGTTTAGTATACATAGGACTCTTTGCTTTTTTTTTTTTTTTTTTTAGGAATTTACATCTATCTAGGCATGATTGGAGTCAAGGTCGTGACTTACCTTTTGGTCATCCCTTACTCTTTAGTCATTTGGTTCTGGGCAAAGTCTTCAAACCAAGACTAATCAATTGTCTACAAGTGCACTTAGATGTTTCTCCTTAGCTTCAAGTAAGCAATCTACTTTGCTTCAAGTACAATTGAACATTTTGTTTGCTACATTGCATTGTTGTAGCAGATACACTGGACCCTATAGTGCTCCGTTTCTCTTGTGCTCTCATAGCTCATTCTCAATATTGACTATTTCCTTTGAACCACTAAGAATGGAAATCTAGCATCTTATTCCTCCAGGGCATCTTGCTTTCGCTCTGTGACCACAGACTCAATTACCTTATTTTTTGCATAGTCTCATTTTTCATATTGACCTTATTGGATACACTGCTTAGAGTTTCCAGGGCTGCTGTGATCAGGGTGGCTTCATCTTCAGTACTGGCCACATTCTATCCATTCTGGTTTATGGCCATTGCTAACTGCATCATGTTGCATTCCGACAGTTTCTATAATTTCTTGCTTTTGTCTGAACTTCTCTCAGCTATCTCCTGCTAGCATTCTGGAAGTGAGCTGTCTATTTTCCTGAAGGAAATTCCTCATTTTTAGTAACAAAGGTAATATTTCTGGGGGCACCATTTGAATCCCTAATACCAACCCACTATGAAAATCTAAACAAATCTGATTTTCTCTGAAGGGAAAAGTAAGTTCCCTGCTACCAAACCCATATTCAAATCCTACCAACGGGGACAGATAGATCACCACTTTTTCACCCAATGTATTTGGTCAAATAATAAATAGAGACACTGAAAACTGATCATTCTTTCAAAATATTTTAAATGAGTCTGTGATGAAGATGAAATTGGGCATATAAGTATGTATATTTACTAACAATATGGAGCAAAATACTGCTTTTATTTTTAAATATATTGTGTCTCCATAGAATCTGTTTATATCTTGTGGCTAACAAAATTTTTCCTGATTCTTAAACCTAGTGTCTTCCCAAACTGTAGAATGAAAAGTTAGCCCTTGCCCTGTGATTCTTAAGTCTGGGAAAAATGGCTAGGTAGGCCTTTGTAATGTCTGTGATGTTTTGTTCTTAAGGGGTATAGAGAGGGGCAAGAATTTGTGATGATTGACCTGAACTCACAGGTAATAATTAAACTAGCCCTGTGTTTTCAACCTGTTATTTACCTAAACAAGCCATACTCATTTTTGCTTACTTGCTTTACCTTAATTCTGTGATGTACTTCAGTGAATTTTAGGGTCATGTTAAGAACATTTTGATTTATTTACATTTGTAAATTGTACTTATTAAAAAGGTTATGGTTGGAAGACTTATTTTGGTTTATTGCATAAATAATATTAATACTATTAATAATTAGTAATTTTACTCATCTCTTGAAGTATAGAATTCATGTTTGTTACCTGGTTTTATTTCTATGTATAATTTTTATTATTATCATGTTACAAATGAAGAAACAGTTAAAGAATCAAAATAATTTTCTCCACGTTTTACAACTGGTTCACCACAGAGCTGAGATTCAATGCAAATCTACTTTACTCCAAAAATCAATTTAAGCTACAATGATGAAGATTTGTAAAATATACCTTGTCTATATCAGCAAAATAATAAAATCTAAACAAACAGGTACAAGAAACATGCAATAGAAATGAGATGAGAATTCAAAAATTTTGAAAACTACCTAAGTATAAAAATAAGACAATACATTATTTCAAAGGAGAATATAAATCTCATATTTTCAAAATATTAAGTCTAAGTTTTGGTGCTATTTTCCAAGAAAAAGTATAGAGATATTCCAACTTCTGTTGGTCATCTTTTGCTTTCGAAGTAGATTTAGGAAGTGCCGGACTCTGAGTGAATAAAACTTGTGTAATACGACTCATGAATGAGCAGTTCCTAAGGAAAATTTAAATGTGGCAATCAGACAATAATGTAATGCAATATGGTAAGCATGCATTTGAAAACCAACACATATTTAGCAATTTTGTTGAATCTGATGTCAATTGTAAAACCAGAAAAAAATCCTCAGGTTTTTCTATCTTCTTAACTTCATAGGAGACAATTTACCATAAGAAAGCAACAGGAGGTAAGGTATTTCACCATGTAATCGAGTAAATATGTGACCTTACACAGCATATAATGGTGACACAAAGTCCCAACACTCAACAACCTCCAACTCTGATCTCAGCGTACAGACTGCCTAATTTGAAGAAAAGAATGTAAAACTTGGTTTTGTTGAGACCAAAATTTGAAATCATAAGCAATACGTGTAGTGTGTATGAAATAATTTCTCTGTGGCTTTTTGTGGAACTGATAAAAAGAGTATGTGTCAATATTTTTCTTTTTGGACAGAAAGATAACTATTCGTTTGAACCATATGAAATTGCTGATATTCAGACACTTTTGACCTAAAACGTGGCAATTCTATATTGTTCAAACTAATACAAACACTAAATCATTGGTCTATCACATTGGCTTATTACAAACAATCAAAAAGAATATTATTATTTTGAAATAAAGTCTTTCAGTATTCTTGTATATTTGCAGTTAATGGATTACCTAGTGGTATTTAGAGGGAAAGGCTTAACATATAAAACAAAAAATTAATAGTAATTATTAAGATTTGACTCCAAATTATAGTTTGTAGTACTAATACCAAGAAATTAAAATTTTATTTTTTATTTTTATTTTTTACACAGACATGATCTCACTGTTGCCAAGTTTGGTCTTGAAGCCGTGGCCTCAAGCAGTCTTTCTGCTCAGACTCCCAAAGTGCTGAGATTATAGGTGTGAGCTTTTGCATCTAGAAGAGATTAGAATTTTAGAGGTAAGCAATCTGTTTTATTTGAAAATATATAATTGAAGGAATATTTCATGTTTCAACTACCATGTATGTACATTATTTTAACTACATAAATAATAGTTTTTGAAAGATGTGAAAATGACAAATTGGAAAACTGTGCTAAATTTAGAAGGCAAGATTTTCCTTTTATGAAAATAATTTAATAATAATAAAATACTTTGTTAACCTTCAAAATTATACAGTCTAAGAATCAAATGTCATACAATTTAATGACTAAATCTATTCAAAAATAAGCAAGGTATGTGATAGAAAAATGAGCAAACTGAAAATTATTTTCCTTTTAATTATCTCAAAGCCTCAGTAAGATTCACTATTGTGTGGCCAATGCTTGATTTACTATAGCCAAGGGAATTAAAGTCATAGAGTATCTTCCTCAGTCAAAGATCATTTTTTAGAAATAATTAATGCATTCAGAAGAGCAAAAACTGGAATACCATAAGTAAAGAAAAGACATTGGTTAGGAAAAGATAAAAATAGCTGTGCACAAGTTAAAAAATAAAAATTATGTCTATTCAGCTCACAGGTCTTGCTTTGAAGAGTATAGAGGCATTGGATTTTGGTTTTATTACACTGTAGATTAGCCATGAATACTACAAATATTTGAAAGGATAAATTGCAAAGCTTGAAAACAAAAGTATTTTTAAGATTAAAATGCCATGATTTAGTATTTGTTATTTTTGTCTTTGGCATGAAATCACAACTCTTTTGGGTGCAGTTTCCCAAAGGCATGAATGAAGAAAACCCACGTTCATCAAGCACTTTATCACGAAAACTTTGCTTTTGTAATAGAAAAAAATCAAGTTACCTATAATTCTCCAGGGCTTTCTATAATTTGCAGTGTTTTGCTACGGGAAGGACTGTTGGTTAGAGCAGAGGCTAAGGCTGTGCTGCATTGTTCATGTAACCAAGGATGGGATAATTAAGGTTGTGAAGGGAATGCCAGAGGAGGGAGAAGTGCTTGCAAGGCTGAACTCTACCTTAGAAGATAGACTGGTGTGGTTTAAAGTCTGTGGGAAAGATTGCAGACAATTTTCAGTGAGATGAAATATGCTGTGTGATATGAGACTTTGTAAATCTTCAATAAAAATACTCCAGGCATAATATTCTTGCCATGAAAGGATTTCCTTGGATGATTGGGAATGAGTCTAATTTTATATCTAATGTATCAGAGTTAGCCTCATACAACAAAAGGATTATGTACATCTGGCTTATACCTTAACTCTCTTATCAGAATTTCACAACAATCCTAACAAGCACATATTATTCTTTTAAAAAATATTTTTTGTTTACAAATAAAAATGGCACATATTTACAGTATACAAAAGAATGTTCATATGTATACATTGAAGAACAGCTAGATCAAACTACCATACACATTACCTCACATTCTTTTTTTCTGTGCGTGGTGTGAATGCTTAAAATCTACTCTTGGCGATTTTCAAGTATATACCACATTGCTATCAACTGTAGTCATCATGTTGTGCAATAGATCTCTGGAACTTTCTCCTCCTATGATAAATTTTGTATATTTTGACCTACATCATCCAATTTTCCCTTCCTCCCCCAATGTCTGGTAACTACCAGTCTACGCTATGCTTTTATGACTTTGAGTTTCTTAGGTTCCAGACATAAGTGAAAGCCTATGATATTTGTCCTTCTTTGCCTAAATTACTTAGCAAAATGTCCTCCAGGAAACCGCAAATGACAGGATTTCTTTTCTTTCTTTCTTTTTTTTTTTTACAGTTGAATGGTATTACATTGTGTGTCTATGACACATTTTCCACATTTTCTTTATTCATTCATCCCTTGATGGATATTTAAGTTGATTCCATATCTTGGCTATTGTCAATAATGCTGTAATGAACATGAAAGCGTAGACATCTCTTCAACATGCCGAGTTCATTACCTTTGGATATATACTTAGGAATGAGATTGCTGGATCATATAGTAATTCTATTTTATTTTTTGAGGAAACTTTATTTTTTTCCATAATCACTGCATTCATTTACTTTCTACTAACAGTGTACCAGGTCCCTGTTTTCTCACATTCCCAACACTTGTTATCTTTAGTATTTTTGATAATAGCCACAAGTGAGAGCTTGTTATTCTTAATTGCATTTGAGGAAACTAATGCCCAGAGAAATTAAGTGATAACCTGTGGATCTGAGTCAGACATTACACTGTATTAAACTTTCTATACTTTCTGTCATCATAATACCTTCATCATATCAATTCGATTTTATATGAGACTTCATGTATAAAAGCATAACATATTGTTAGAGAGCAGAAAATAACCAGTGTTTTGATCCACCTAGTTTGAAATCTATCTTTCCTTAGAATACTATTATATAAGAAGAACTATTTGAATCTTCTTCTGGTTTGTGGATGGTAGAGGAGAACCACCCAGTTATTTACAAAGACATTCTTGGCAAAGAGAAAGTTATAATCATTTCACAAAATTGGTGGTCATGATATACAAAGAATAAAGATTTTCTTAGTTTCTGACATATCTACATTACTTCTCCATTCCACACCCTGGGAGAGAATAACGCTCAGCTCTCTTTAAATCCTCCATGAGTTTTGTTGTTTGTTTTGAGTTCCAGAGCTAAAATCTAGAAAACTTGGAGTATGATTGCAGAAAAGCCACTACGTGATTGGAAATCGAAATTTTAGGGAATGTTTGGGACTATTCAGTAGGGATAAGAAAGTGTGAGGTGTTATTTAGAAAAAAATTATGAGAAGGAAGAACTTAAGATTTAGGTTGGCCAATAATTTTCTTTTGTCTTTCTCTCTCTCTTTTTTTTTTTTTTTTTGAGACAGAGTATTACTTTTTTGGCCTGGGTAGAATTTTCCAGTGTCATAGCTCACAGCAACTTCAAACTCTTGGGCTTGAGCAATCCTCCTGCCTCAGCCTCCTGAGTAGCTGGGCCAATGCTTGGCTATTTTTAATTTTTTTTTTCTGTTTCAAATTCATATGAGGGTACACATTTCCATTTATCTGGATGGAGTTGAAACACATTCTTCTTCATAAAGTATCTCAAGAATGGATAAAAGAACATACAGTGTGCTCAATCCTAACATGAAACCAATATATAAACAATTACATGCTCATACAAATGATAAAATACAAAAATAGTCTATCGGGGGGAGGGATGATGAGGGAGAGGAGAGGGGGAGGGAAATGTGAATGAATGGAGGGAGGAGGGAGGTCATTTGGCAGGATCTCACCTAAAGTACTTTGTTTTTTAGAGATGAGGTCTCCCTCTTGCTCAGACTGTTCTCTGACTCCTGAGCTGAAGCAATCTACCTCTCTCGACCTCCCAGAGTGCTAAGATTACAAGTGTGAGCCCTCATGCCTGGCCCAGGCTGGCCAAGAATTTTCTTACAAAGAAAATGGCTATATATTGGATTTGGTAATGGACCAAATCTATAGAATTTCTCATTATATTCATTAAGATAAAGCTTGATCTTGGTTACAGAATTTTATAGTTTTAGGGACAGAAGTCATCATCTTATTTGGTCTCATTACTTTATTTACAAATAGTAAAACTGCATCTAACACTCAAATCTGATTTGTATCAAATTGTCTTTTTCACCAAAAGCTACACAACTTCTCTATCTTCTCTACTGGTAGCTCATCTAAAAGATATATATTTATTTTTATTAAATCATGGTTGTGTACATAAATGCAATCATGGGGTACAATGTGCTGGTTTTATATACAATTTGAAATATTTTCATTGAAGTGGTTGACATAGCTTTCATAGCATTTTCTTAGTTATTGTGTAGAGACATTTATATTCTACATTTAGTAAGTTTCACCTGTACCCTTCTATGATGCACCTTAAGTGTGGACCCACCAATTACTCTCCCTCCACCCATCCTCCCCACCTCCTCCACTCCCTCGTCCCTTTCCCCATATAAGATAAATTTAAATTTATACAAAATAGCCAATATCAGTGTCATTTTTTCACCAAAATATTTTGTTAAAAAGAAGTGATTTATCTTTTGATTTCTAGCAAAATGTTTCATTGTGTATTTTTCATAGTTTATTCCCATAAAAAGCATATTATTTCTGTATATTCACTTAGTTATGGAATTTCATTTATTTTAAACAATTCATCACTAGCAAATCTGCACTTGTCAAATGTATAGAATTTTCTTGAACCTCACAAATGCCAATTCTGATTCTTCTTACTTCTCAAATGTAGGATATTTGCCTGAAAGATTGTTTCTGAGGGTAGAGTCTGCTGAGTAGAAATTGCTCAGATGAGTAATATAAAAATACCATGAAGTCTGGAAACAATTTAAACTTCTGCCACATGTTCCATAAGCCAGAGTAATGGTACTGGAACTGCTTACAATTTTAGGTAACAAAATGAAGTTTTATCCAAGGAAAAGAGAATGTTATACCTTAGAAATGAAATGATACCATTTGTCTCTTGTAGCAACAATGCCAATTTTCTTAGAATTCTTAGTTTGGTGGTTATAATTCTGACTTCATTACTAAACAAGCAGGGTTTAGTAATGAAGAGATTCCTTTATAATTTTTTTTTAATGCTGTGACCCAAAGGGTATGGAAAAAACAAAACAAAACTGGAACTCTATTTGAATACTATTTATTGAATTTAGAAAATAGTGGATAATATGATTTTTAATGCTAATTTTGGATAGGGAAACATATAAAACTTTAATTTTTGGAGATGCATCTCTGTACTAAATAGCCAATAAAGAATGTAGAAGGGATCATACTGTATAAAAATATTCAATAAAATGACCAATGGATTGACAAAAACACTGGGCTATGAAACCAGCAAAAATATATAATATAATGGCAAGACTTTTGTGGTGACGGGTTTGGTTGGCCTACTTAATTTGATAGAGTCATTTCCATTGTTGGCCAATTGACCTTTAGTAAACTACTTATTTTTTACTCTAAAAGTATTTCTGTAAGTAGAAATATAAAGTAAGGTAAACATTGCCTGTTTCTATCATGTTCTTGATTTATTAAATTGGAGTCAGCCTCCCCTTGTGACTAATGTAAAAGCCCAAATTGGAGTCAGCCTCCCCTTGTGACTAATGTAAAAGCCCAATCAGTGCCCCCTTACTGTGCATTTGGTATTCTGATTCCTCAATTCCCTGGTATTCTTATTCTACAGCTTTTTAAAAATGATAGGCAAATAATATGGAAATAAGTCAATTCCCCCTTTTTCCTGTGTGCATTTCTCCTTTTTTCTTCCCCTCTTCTTAGGCAGCCACATATGTGGGCCACAGGTGCTGCCCCGCTATGGTAAGTATTTATGTATCTAAACATATCTAAATATAGAAAAGATACAGTAAAAATGAGGTACTAATGGTGCATCTTTTCATTGTGATTTCGAAAAATGAATATTTTTGTGAATACATTTTTTATAAATGAAAATATAGTGATGGACACCCACGTAGCTCTCATTTGCCAGTGACATGTATTATACTATAATAAACATTTTCAGAAATGTCAGTATGTAATTGTCCAAGTATTTTTGAATATATGTCTTTAGTAAATTTGAGTACCTTGTGAGAGTAAGTTTTCTTTTCATAATAAATTTTGAGGTATAACTCACATATTATAAATTTGCTCTTATAAATTTATGTTTTTAAATTGTTTGAGATTCATTGAGGATAAAAAGAATTAGGTTACACTGATTGCATTTGTTAGAAATGCAATAAAGTCCCTCTTACAATTATGTCCCACTCCTAAGAGGTGTGCCGTACACCATGACCCACCATCCCCCTTCTCTCCTCCTTTCTGCCCACTTGCTCATTCTCCTAACCCTCCCTCATGTATTAGCTCATCGATTTCCTTCATACTAGAATTGAGTACATTATATTCTTGCTTCTCTGTCCTTGTGCTGCTTTATTAAGAAGAATGTGTTCCACCTCCATCCAGGTTAATACAAAGATGAAAAGTCTCCTTTTTTTAGTGACTGAACTGTATTTCATTGATATACTTAAACCATAGCTTGTTAATCCATTCCTGGATTGGTGGACATTTAGGTTTTTTCCACATTTTGGCAATTATAAATTGAGCTGTGATAAACAGTCTAGTGCAAATGTCCTTGCGATAAAAGAATTTACTTTTCTTTTGGGTAGATGCCTAGTAACATTGCAGAATCAAATGGGAGGTCTAATTTGCGTTCTTTGAGGTCTCCCCATACTTTCTTCCAGAAAGGTTATATTAGTCTGCAGTCCAACCAGCAGTGTGAAAGTGTTCCCTTCTCTCCACATCCACGCCAGCATCTGCAGCTTTGAGACTTTGTGATGAGATCACAATGGCACCTAATCCAATGACTGGTGTCTTTACAAGAAAAGGGAAATGTGGATACAGAATGCACAAGGAGAATGGCATTTGATGATGGCCATTGGAATGGTGTGGCTGCACGTCAAAGAATACAAAGGTTTGCTGGAAATCATCCATCAGAAGCTAGAAAGAGGCAAGGAAGGAGCCTCCACTAGAGCCTTTAGAGAGAACGTGGCTCTATTGATACCTTGGTTTTGGATTTCTAGACTCTAAACTGTCAAAAAATAAGTATAAGCTGTTTTAATGCATGAAGTTTGTGATAATGTGGTAAATACACTTTTTCTTTTGTTGATTGCTTTTTTGGTGCCATGAGAAATCATTGCCTGACCCATATGATTTACACCTATGTTTTCTGCAAAGACTTTTGCTCTTATACTTAGGTTTATGATTTATTTGCATATGATTTATTAGTTTGTATATGTGTTCTAAGTGTCCCAATAATTTTTGTAACCTTTGGCCCTTTCTGATTGTTCTGTAGAGTATATCTATCTGCCTGCTCCCTCAACAGGCCCAAGCAACGGGTCCAAGTCTAGTATATCCCTCTAAGCTTAGTATGTACCACTCAGCTTGCTTAAGTAACAGATCAACTGTCTACCAGCTCTGTTTCTATTGTATTCCTTTCACCTTTCAGCTTGTACAATAATGTACCTAAGTAGAGAATTCTCCTTGGGCATTTTTTCTCTATACTTTGAAGAAGTTATTTTGTGAAAAATGTTTTTTGTAGGTCACCTGCTTTTACTCTTTGATTGTTTTTACGATTTCTGTCTTTTAAATTTTATTGTGCGATATTTCATCAGTACTTGAATTTTATTTTGTTTTTCCTGAGTCCAAGGATTCATATTTTTTGCCTATTTTTTAACTGGGTTGTATATAGTCCTTGCATAGACATTTCTGATTATAATCCATTTCTCTCTCCAGTTAACCACTATTATGGTTTTTACCGTAAAATATCTTTATTATTATTATTGCAGTTTTTGGCCATGGCTGGGTTTGAACCCGCCATCTCCAGCATATGGGGCCGATGCCCTACTCCTTTGAGCCACAGGAGCCGCCCTGTCTTTATTATTTTGTATACATATTTGAATTAACTTTTTAATTTATGCAGAAAACACTACTATGAGATTTTGATTGAATGATCTTAAACATTTATGTCATTTGAAAATAGAGTTGTAATACTGAATTTTCTGTAGGTTTTTTTTAATGAATTTCAATAAAATTTTATAATCTGCTTCTTGGAGCTCTTTTGCATATTTTGTTATATTTTCTTTTTTTTGGTATTTCTTTGTGCCATTATAAATTGTACCTTATAAAAATATTTTCTAGCTGTTTGTAGTCGGTGTAGGAAAGCAATTTGTTTTTTGCCTACTCAATTTGAAATGTATCTATTATTGACTTTTAATTTATTTTCCTTACAGTTGAGAGCATAATTTGCATGATTCCAATTCCTTGACGTTGAAAGCATAGTCATGTATCATTAAACGATGAGAATATGTTCTAAGAAACGCATCATTAGGTGATCAGCACCATAGAGTATACTTAAATAAATCTAGATGGTACAGCCTATTACACAGCTAGGCTATGTCATATTAATCTGTTGCTCCCAAGCTATAAACCTGTATAGCATATTATTATAGTGCAGGCAATTATAATGCTATGGTGAGTATTTTTTTTTAGAGAGAGAGTCTCATTTTGTCGTCCTTGGTAGAGTGCCGTGGTATCACAGCTCACATCAAACTCACAACTCACAGCAACTTTCAGCTCTTGGGTTTAGGCAATTCTCTTGCCTCAGCCTCCTGAATAATTGGGACTACAGGCGCCCCCCACAAAGCCTGGCTATTTTTTGTTGTTGTTGCTGTTTTTCTGGGGCCAGGTTTGAATCCACTACCCTCGGTATATGGGGCTGGCTCCTTACTCACTGGGCCACAGGTGCTGCCCCGCTATGGTAAGTATTTATGTATCTAAACATATCTAAATACAGAAAAGATACAGTGAAAATGAGGTATAAAAGATAAAAAATGGCACACATGTACAGAGCATGTGCCATTAGTGGAATTTGCAAGACTGGAAGTTGTGCTGGGCGAGTCAGTTAGCAAATGGTGAGTGAATGTAAAGGCCTAGGATGTTACTGTATGCTTTAATATGACTGCCAGCACAGTAGAGTTTTTTTGTTTTTGTTTTTTGAGTTAGAGTTTCATTCTTTTGCCCCAGGGCAGAGTGCTGTGGTGTCAGCCTAGCTCACAGCAACCTCAAACTCCTGGGTTCAGTTGATTTCCCTGCCTCGGCTTCTGGAGCCTGCCACACTCTCAGATAATTTTTCTATATTTGGTAGAGACAGGGGTCTCATTCTTGCTTAGGCTAATCTCAAACTCTTGGGCTCAAGCAATCCTTCCACTTTGGCCTCCCAGAGTGCTGGGAATACAGGTATGAGCCACTATGCCTGGCTAACAGTCCAGTAGGATTGTTTATACAAGCATCACCATTAACATGTGAGTAATGCATTGATGTACTGTATTAGGATGGCTATATAACTAAGCGAAAAGAATGTTTTAGCTCTATTATAATCTTATGGAATTACTGTTGTATATGTCTTTTTTGGCAGTACATGACTGTATTTATTTATTTACATATTTAAATAATAAGCTATAATGTATCAATTGAGATTAATTATGATAAATTGTTATATAAAATTGGAACTGGCAACTAGTAGTAGTTTTAATAACTTTGTCTCTTAGGTGCCAAGTATTATGCTATGCATCTTAATATATATTACCTCCCAAATTCTCATAGCAAGTTGTATAGAGGTACTATTATTGTTTTCTTTAATTTCAGCTAAGGCTAAGACTAAAGTCTCAGCTAAGGCTTTGTAGGCATTGATTTTGTATCCTGAGATTCTGCTATATTCTTTGATCACTTCTAAGAGCCTTGTACTTGAGACCCTGGGGTTTTCCCAGTATAAGATCAGGTTATCCACAAAGAGTGAGGGTTTGACCTTCTCTGTCCTCATTTGAACACTCTTCATCTCCTCTCTTGCCTGATTGCATTGGCTAGGACTTCTAACACTATGTTGAATAGCAGTGGTGATAGCGGGCATCCTAGTCTAATTCCAGATCTGAGTGGAAATGCTGTCAGTTTTATTCCATTCAATGTAATATTGGTTGTGAGTTTGTTGTAGATGGCCTCTATTAGTTTAAGAAATGTCCCTTCTAAACCTATTTTCTTAAGAATTCTGATCATGAAAGGATGCTGTATATGTCAAAGGCTTTTTCCTCATCAATTTAGAGAATTGTATGGTCTTTGTTTTTTATTTTATTGATGAGATATATTATATTCATAGATTTGCATATGTTGA